>VDFB02069320.1:0-23400 GCA_007258455.2 Sequoia sempervirens
TGAAGTCACCACACATGGCGGAAAAGTCACCATCACTAGACCATCCCAACCACCTAGGGAATCCACCTCCAATAAAAAATTCACCCCTCATGGTTACAATGTCCTCAACCAACTAAAAATAACTCCCACTCAAATCTCCATCATGGAGTTGCTGAAGATATCCCCCACAAATAGGAAAATCTTGGAAGAAGCATTGGCTTCATCCACCGTCTCCGCAGATCTTGATCCTGACCAATTCCAAGCTATGGTCGAAAACATCATTACCCCAAATCTTCTTACCTTTTCTGATCAAGACTTTCCCACCCAACCATCTCACAATTGTGCACTCCATCTAGAGGTCCTAGTGCATAAAAAAAAATTCAAGAGAGTCTTGGTGGATGGAGGTACATGTCTAAACATTTGTTCCCTCAAGCTCATAAAGAACCTAGAAATCTCAAAGGATTCCATTGAGAAAGGAAAAGGAAGCACAATTATGGCTTACGATGATCAAGAAAGAGTGTCTCATGGCACTATTCAACTCCCTATTCAAGTAGGGCCAACAACTATGGAAACCACTTGTCAGGTCCTTGACCTTGATTTTCCTTACAACATTCTCCTGGGGTGCCCGTGGATCCATGGGATGCAAGCAATGGCATCAACCTTCCACCAATGTGTCAAGTTCACATACCAAGGCCAATAGGTCACTATCCATGGGGATCTCGAACCATTTTCTTACTATAAGAGCCTAGAAGCAAAATATTACAAAATCCCCCAAGTGCCCAAGAATGATGAAGCCCCCACCACTCCATATGTAGAACCAACTACATTAGCCTCCGATTTTGAGACAAAGACACCCTCCATTCCTAATATCTTTGAAATCAAGGTCATTGTCCAAGATGATGGATGTGGGAATTACAAAATGAAGAAAAGTGCCTTTGTAGTGGGAGAGTTACCACAATCTCCTCAATCTCATAGGAAACCTCAACCAATAGGAACATCATCCCAAACCTTCACAGTAGGTTCCTCTAGCTTTAGGAGTTGGGGAGACCTAGGTCAGGAAATAATAGAAGAGGACCCATCTCATCTCCTATACCAAGATAACAAACCACTAGTTGACCTACCTATGGATGATAGTAGTAAAGGCTTACAAATGATGCTCGCCATGGGCTATGACAAGAACAAAAAGCTTGGAAAAAATGACAATGGTCTTTTAATACCCATCATTCCTGAGATGTGAATGAGAAACCTTGGCCTCAAATGTACCCCTCTGAAGGTGACCATACATGGAAAAAGTATCCCAGTTAAGAAGGTCAAAAATCCTCCTCGACAATCAGCACCCACCCGTCAAATACCCATATCCATAGATCAAGTCATAGATGTATGTAGTGGGGAAGATCCCATAACCCACTTTCCCATGCTTTTTTAAGATACCTCCCTACTCATGATTAGCACTGTGTCTTTTAAGACCAACGACCATCAAACGAATGAAATAAACCTACTCTACCCTAGCTCATCGACTATAACCAATGAGGACCTTCCATTTTGGACACTTTCAAAAATGATGAAGCGCTCTTGGAATTCATGGGACTATGGAACAAGGTACCATACAAAGATCACAAGGCTAGGTTTGATATCATTTTGGACACACACACTTACTACAGGGAGATGATTGAATCCTTTAGTCGCAAAAGAAAAAAATTGAGAATAATCTCAAGATCTTTGAGTGAAAACCACACTATGGCACTCTCTGACCCTAAAATAGTAAAAAAAGGATGTATCCAATGATGGAAACCTCTCTGAGGCACCTGAGGATGAAGGATTCAATCTTCCTCTCAGTCCTCTACATCAAGAAAAGTTAGTGATTCTAGCTGAGAAGTGTAACCCAGTCAATTTGGGAACAGAGGACCCCTGCATATCACATTTTAAGCTGAATCATTAATGTTAGAAGAATAGGAGCTTCCATTTGCTTTCTTGAGGGAGAGAAAGGTCAACTTTTCATGGATTTATGCTGACATGCTTGGGCTTGATCCAGAGATTATGGCCCACCATCTAGTAGTTTACCCCAAAGCAAAGCCTGTTAGGTAGAAACTCAGAAAAATGCATCCCTAGATAACATTTTTAGTCAAAATGGAATTGAAGAAGCTACTTGATGCAAGGTTCATATGACCAATCGATTATCCAAAGTGGGTAACAAATATGGTACCTATTTCAAAGCCCGATGGGGGCATCCATATATGCACAGATTTTAGAGACCTAAACAAGGCATGTCCCAAAGATGACTTCTCGGTTCCCAACATTGATATGATTGTAGATATGACCATGGGACATGAGATGCTCTCACTGATGGACAGATTCTCTAGGTTTAACCAAATCATGATAGCCAAAGAAGATCAACAAAAAATGGCTTTTACTTGTCGATTGGGGACATATTGCTAGAACATGATGCCATTTGGCCTAAAGAACACTGGAGTAACATATCAAAGGGACATGACCTTAATCTTTCATGACATGATCCATAAGAATGTGGAAGATTATGTTGATCACATATTGGGAAAATATAGAAAGAGAAGGGACCACATAGTGGCATTGAGTGTCATCTTTGACACACTAGAGGAATACAAAATCTGCCTCAATCCAAAGAAGTGTGTCTTTGGCGTACAATTAGGGAATTTTTTGGGATACATCCTGTCCATGAGAGGGATTGAAATAGACCCCACCAAGGTAAAATCAATCCTTGAGATGGAGTAACCTAAGACATTGAAATAGTTGAGAGGTTTACAAGGCAGGCACTAGTCAATCTGTTGGTTCATAGCTCAGCTAGCAGACAAATCAATCTTGTATTCTCACCTACTCTACAAGGGGGTAGCATACAAATGGGACAACAAGTGTGATCAAGATTTCAACAAGATCAAAGAATATTTTCTCACACCTCTAGTGCTTATGCCACCAATCCCAAGAAAGCCTCTAATTCTCTACATATCAGCAACATTAGCAACTCTAAGTGCTCTGCATGATGAAAATGAAATAGAGAGGGCCATCTACTATATTATCTAAACCATGGTAGGACATGAGTTAAATTATTCCTTCATCAAAAAATCTTGTCTAGTAGTGGTGTTTGCCTCACAGAAGTTCAGACACATGTTAACACATAAAATTGAGCTCATTGGTAACCCACTCAAGTACTTGCTTTCCAAAGCGATGCTCACATGAACGATGGAAAGTGGGTCATGATCCTATCAAAATATGAAATTGATTACATGGAACATAAGGCCATCAAAGGAAAAGCTATTGCAGACCAAATGGCAGAAGCGCCAATGTATTTAGAGAATCTGCTAATTTTAGAGCTCCCTGATGAATCCATCTTCAACTTGAGCATAGCAGACCACTAGAGGTTTTAATTTGATGGATCCTACACACAACATAGATTAGGAGCCAAGGTCTTTTTCATCACCCCACAGGAAGACTGCATACCAAGATCCTACAAGTTAGCATTTCCCTGCACAAACAATATCGCAGAATATGAGGCTCTAACCATAGGCTCAAAATAGCAGTGTAGTGGCAGATCATGGCTCTCAAGGTATATGGAGATTCACAACTCATAATCAATCAAGTGAATGATGAGTATTAGACTAAGGATGATAAGCTAAGTCCATACAAGAAATTGGTGGAAAGTCTTAAAGATTCCTTCATTGAGATCACATTCAAGCAGATACCTAGAGAAAATAACAGAGTAGCAGTTGCCATGGCAATAATTGGATCCCTATTGGATATCCCTCACAATCTCCCAAAACATGAATTCCTAGTAGAGTAACTTCTCTTGCCTGCATTCAAAGTACCAGAGTCAGAATTTTTGTGTGAAATCATTGGTCCCAGTGATCCCTGCTACCATGATATATACACTTATCTAAGAATAGGGGTCTTACTTGTTGACTTAACCTCGAGCCTAAAAAATAACCTTTGTCAAAAATTCCTTTTGTTTTGTTATCCTAGGAGATACCCTTTACCATAGGAGCATAGAAGGAACCTTGTTATGGTGTCTGAACACTAAAGAGGCATTGATTTCCTTAACTAAAGTACATAATGACATATGTGGTTCACACTTGAGTGGTATGACCTTGGCCAAGAAATTGTTGAGGACGGGGTATTATTGGCCTACTATGGAAAGAGAAACAGATGACTATGTTAGAAGATGTCTACAATGTCAGCAACATGGGGACCTCATCCATGCACTAGCTCAAGAGCTACATCCTATTGTCACACCTTGGCCCTTTTTGTAGTGGGGGCTCGATCTCATTGGAAAAATCACCCCCACCTCATCCAGTGGCCAAAAGTTTATCATTACCGCCAATGAGTACTTCACAAAGTGGGTGGAAGCTATACCAATGACCTACATTACTGGAAAGTAGCTATCAAAGTTCATCTTGAACTATTTAATATGTTTTTATGGTGTCCCATAAGCCATTATCTTAGATAATGGGACACCGTTCAAAAATAAAGATGTCCATGACTTATGCAAAAAATTCAAAATCCCACATTGCTTTTCCACCCTGTATTATCCCCAAGGAAATGACCAAGCTGAGGCTAGAAACAAGACCATTTTGAAAATCCTCAATAAAATAGTTAATGAAGCTGGTCGTGATTGGAATCTCTAGCTAAATCCTGCCCTTTGGCCTATTGAACCAACATCCACACATTCATAGGTGCTACCCCCTTCTCACTAGTCTATGGATTAGAAGCTATACTCCCCATCGAGATCAAGCTCCTATCACTGTGAATATCACTACAGAATCTCATCATGGATGAGGAATACCAAGTATCAAGACTGAACGAGTTGGAACTACTAGAGAAGCAAGGAATGGAGGCCTTGAACCACCTGCAGGTGTATCAAAACTGACTCAAGCGAAAGTGTAACATGAAGATCAGGAGTCAGACATTCCAAGTAGGAGAATTTGTGCTAAAGGAGATCTAGAAGAACATTCCAAACCCAAATGGAAAAGGAAAATTTGAACCTAACTAGTTGGGACCATTTTTCATTACAACAAGCTATAAGTTAGGGGCATATCAATTATCAACACTAGAAGGTGAGCCTCTGCAAGAGCCGATGAACAACTCCCATCTCAAAAAAAATTATGCCTAAACTTGCAAGGTATAAAACCAAAAATACAAAAAAAATCAAAAAATGTCTTGAAAAAATGGTCACCTTAATGAAAACCTGGCAAATAGGAATCTTGGTGACAACAAAAAAATCAAAAAAGCAAAAAATCCTAGAAAGGATTAAAAACAATAAAGAGAAAAATTGTCCTCTAGTGAAAACCACTTTGGTGGCGCTTTGGGCAAGTACCTTGGTGAAAACTTGGAAAATAGGCACCTTGTGTAAATAAGCACTTTCCATCCACTAGGATCTTCATGGATTTCATCATCCATGCATCACACTTCCATCACCCATCCATGTCTGTATCATATCTTGGTCCTATGTTTGTGTCATGATCCCTCCTAGTACTACTCGACCCATTCTCAAAGTCAGTTTGTCATGCCTTTATCAGAGTACTCTATTGCATCACGTTGGGGGAATGTTCTCATTAGATCAGATTCATGTATTCTTGAAATCCTAGAATTAGAAAATTGAAAAAAATCATAAAATAAAAAAACTCAAAAACATAAAAAAATCAGAAAATACAAAAACATCAGAAAATCACAAAATCCAAAAACAGGTCAAAAATTTAGTCAAAAGGTCAAAAACAGAGTCGTATTGTCAAACTACGTCATCTCTGAGCTTTGAACATAGGAAAGGTTGATCTTTGATCATCCCCCGAGTCACTTAGGTCAGTCCTTTAGGAGTCTGTCATAAAAAACTGGTAGTCCATCTATTCATATTGTTGGTGTAATTAACTATTTAATTACAGCGTCATAAGTTTACTTAGGCAATCTTTAATTCCTAAGTTATAGGATCTTATCCTTATCTTATCGAGCTATCTTTTTGCTCAAGATAAGATTTAGTTGTTGCATGCTTGCCTTTTATAAGCAAGCCTCATCTTGTACATTTGTATCAATTAATCGTGAATCAATCTTGCATATTGTGAAGCAAGCATTCTCGCCATCATTCTCTCTTGTGTGGAAGCATTTTTGTCTAGCAACAGATTTCTGGAAATCTAACATGGTATCAGAGCATCCAGGGTTGCGGGCTCCTTCCCAGATCTGAGGGTTTCATTCTGGGTTGAAGATTTTTGCTGGGTGCAGATTGGGGTTTCAAGAACCTCACGGTTGAGATCAGAAGATTCCGTAGACGAATTTTGACTGTAAATTTGTCTATTTTGAGAAAAGTTGTTTTTGAGGAAATTTTTTTTTTTGCTGGAACAACCTTCTCAGCGGTACGATCTTTCTTATTTTCGCAAAAAAAATATTTTCTGCAATTTATCTGTAATTTTTGGGGCAAAATTATTATTTTATCGGGCTTAATTATAAATCAGGGCAAATTTTATTAATATTGTGGGCTTTAAAATCTCTGCGGATTTTATTGGGTCGGCATCTGTAGAATATTCCGCTGTCAGATCTTGGACATTCATTGCAGGGTACCTGTCATATCGCACATCTGCGGGTACTTCACATTTATCGCAGGGATCCATCGGTGGTAAGATTTATTGCTCGGGCACTTTGCATGGTAGCTGACAAATCCGTATCCATTACCTCTTCATTGGCAGTCTTTTGCCAGGTACGGGTTCGATCTGCGTGTTCCACTTGGTCGCTGCTAGTCCTCAATCACCGATCTGAGACTGCTGTCGGTTCATATCCTAAGGAGGTACGGGTTCAACATTTATCGCCGGCCACCGCAGTTGGGTACTTCCTATCGGCTGTCATCGGGGTTTTGTCGGCCCATTTCAGTGGATGGGTCTATACGCTGGTTGACATCCTTTCCTGCCTTCGCCGAAATTCTTTGTCTCCTGCCGCTCATTCAATCTGCGGTCATTGCAGGGAATCGGCATTGTTTTGAAGAATATTCCTCTACAAGCCTTGTCTTTCTTCCTCGGCTGTCATTTATCCGGCGGTACTTTGTCCTTTCCCTGAGCGTCATTGGCACGGGCTTTATTCCCTTGATCCGGTCGGGCACGATCTTCGGCGTACATCTGCTGTCATTGTATGGTACGAAGCCTTTTTTAAATACAATTTATATGTATTAAAAAAAAAGGGCTTTGTTTTTGTCGACGGCTCATTGGCCATGTTTTTAAAACTTTTGTAAAGTTTTTGAGGCTGACGGGTTATTGTATTGGGCCGACAGTGAATAGTGGACTTTATTTATTTTGCATTGTATGCGCACAAGGTCATATGGATGACCAGATTTAAGCCCCTGGTGCCGAAAATTTGCACCATTTTAGCCTTGTAATTGCCCCAAGTGCCTTTTTATAGGCATTTTTTCATTTTTCCCTTTTTTGGCTTTCGGAGCTCATAGTTTGTAAATGGGTTTTTTAATTACTTTGGAGAATGGGAACTATAGGCAATGGAGCAATTTAATTCTCACTCATCTTGGTGAGATAAATCTATTGCCCTATTTGTTTAATACAGTTCCTTTTCCTAGCACAGGTGTTGAGTATTGCAATTGGATAGGCTTTAGGGCTAGAGTCTTTAGAGTTATTTTTGAAAATGTAAATGATGACATTTTGGAGACTCTTATTCACTTCAAATGTCCTCATACTCTTTGGACTCACATTAGAGAGGTATATGGAGACCATGATTCTTCTCCATCTCTTGAAGCTCCTCTTTCCAACTCACATGTGCTTGTTCATTCTTCAGAGTTGATAACCCATGATTGTGATCCTTTGGACAAGATTGCAGATGTTTCAGAGGTTCCTGATAGTCTTCCTGATTGGGATTCCTATTTGACAGACATTGCTTCTTTGTTTGTGGAGTCTCACATTTCAGATTTGGAGGACCAATTTGAGGGTTTATCTCTCTTATTTGATGATAGTCATGGGTCCACTATTATCACTTCATGTTTGTCTATGGAGTTTGTTCAAGATCAGTTTCCACTTGTTCCTGGTTTGTCACAGTTTGTTGTGATTGGGCATGTACCTGATTGGATTGTGGCATCATCTACATCATCCAAGAACTTGGCAGCACATGAGCAGATTTCAGAGACACAATCTTCATACATATGGATTCCTCTTCCTTCTTCCTATCCAGAATGGGAATCATTCTTGCAGTTGTACTTGGTGTATCTTCTTCCTAAGGGGAGAAACATTGTTTGTAGGCATTGGATTTTGTTTTGTCTTCAGACATTAACCATACTTGCAGGAGATCATACATCATGGGGGGGTAATTTATTGTATATTCATGATGGATGTAGTTCTTGGGGGGTATCATTGAGTCCTCCACACATCATATTTACATTTGTCATGCTTTTTTTCTTGTTTTCTCTCCTTTGGAGAGGGGTTTTTTTCCCACTGGGTTTTCCCCTTTTCTCTGCTTTATGAGAGATTGCATTTCATTTGCATTTGTAAATGGGTACCTAACATGGCCTAGTTGCCGGGACCCATAGTAGTTTGCATTATAATATTCTCCCTAAGTTGCACTTATGGGGGGGTGTTGGTGTAATTAACTATTTAATTACAGCGTCATAAGTTTACTTAGGCAATCTTTAATTCCTAAGTTATAGGATCTTATCCTTATCTTATCGAGCTATCTTTTTGCTCAAGATAAGATTTAGTTGTTGCATGCTTGCCTTTTATAAGCAAGCCTCATCTTGTACATTTGTATCAATTAATCGTGAATCAATCTTGCATATTGTGAAGCAAGCATTCTCGCCATCATTCTCTCTTGTGTGGAAGCATTTTTGTCTAGCAACAGATTTCTGGAAATCTAACACATATCCCATCAATAATCGAGTCAGTGTCAGTCAAACTACATGGTCTTTGCATGTATAACATAGGAAAGGCTAATATGTTGATCAGCCCCTGAGGCCCCTAGGATAGGTATTTAGGTTAGTATCCTGGTTAAAATCTCAGGAAAATCCCAAAACATTTGAAATTTTGAAAATCAAAACATTTGTAAAATCTCAAAAATATCAAGAAACAACCTCATAACATTTCAAAAAGATAAAAAAAGTCCAAATATTTGAAAAAATCCATCTGTCCCATCTCTTTTTCATCCACAATAAACATGACTCATAATTAAACAATCATCACCCTCAACCTTTGGTGAAATAGTTGGAAAAAAGTCTGGCAAGTTAAAAGTGAAAACTCAAACGTCAATGTTTCAAGACTAGGTCAGTACGTAAACAAGTTGATCAACTCTTTGTGTCCATAGCCTATCATCCAATCAATACCAAATCAATCACCTAATATCATCATGTCCTAGGATGCATCCTTCCTACAATGGACATCAATATCAGGCATCACCATAGTTTAGTCTTGGCTAGCGGTATTGAAGAACATTGGCTTGTTTGTTTACTTTATCTTTGTCTTTTAACTTATCTTTTTGTACTCATTTTGATGACCTCTCGATGATGTCCCAAATGAAGGGATTTAGAGAGAAATGAATGGGGAAATGATCATGATATTTTTATCTATTGTGCTTTTCAGATATTCTTGTAATATAACCTTGGTCATGTGTTCTTTGTTTAGGTGTAGGGAGGGTGTTTTAGGTGTCTTGTTGACCACATAGGAAAGCTTGCTTTTCTATGTTTTAGTCTAAGATATTTGAAATATTTTAAATATCTAAACTACATTCTGAATAAGGTTCCATATGCCAGGTGTGAATAGGAGTACTCCTACCTGATTGTCGAGTCAAATTCCATCACACTAGGTGCAACACCATCTTGGTTATTTATACCTTGATGCATCATGCCTATGTGTGTTATCAAACATAAGGTAATTGGCCCTTTTAAAATCCTAACTCCTCGGTAAGAAAATCATCACCATGATCATCATCATTATCATCTCATGACTTGTTGGAGTCTCTTGCTTTCTTCTATCTTCTTTCTGTGCTAACATGGTACCATGACAATTAATCACAAATCATTATTGCATTTGTCCTGCATCCACAAACTGTCAACATACTGCATAACACATACCATATCTTATAGAAAGCATTTATCATATCACCTACATTATATAGATTGGTTATTCTAAAAGCATCTCATAAACCATACACATACAGTCATTATATAAGCATAAAAAAACCATCCCATATGCATCATTAAACTCATGTCACATATCTCATAAAACATCCATTGTACAAAAAGCATATCATGTACACCATCCCATAGGCATCATTAATATCCATCGCATCATATGCATACATATTATCCATTTACATTATCATAACATGGACATCATACCATAAGCATCATTCATCATTCCATGTATCATTAAATATATCATTACAATATATCATCATAAGTGCATCACCATATCATACAGAAGAAAAGCACTGAAAAAAATTTACATCTCATACATTTTATCATCCATTAGGTGCATAATATAGATTTTTTAGTCTAAAAATTTGTATAAAATGACATTATCCATTATCCATACATCATCATAAAAAGTGCATAGAGAAAGATAGTGAAAAATAAATGCATCCATAAATCATTGCATCACATAACATCATCGCATTGCATCTCATGTAAACCATTGCATATAGAAAGTAAAATCCACCCATAATGCATAAATCAAATAGAGCACATCATACATCATTGAATTGTCTCATCTCATATATCATCAAAATAAATATATTTTCATGGTACAAATCAGATCAAGTGTGTATCAATAAAATGCATAAAGTACAATGGCCCAATGGGCTATCAAAAATGAGCCCATGGGGCACAAAGAATCTTGTCTCTAATAAAAAAATATGGCTAGCCTTGCTGGCTACCCTCACCCTCACTAAGCCATCTCTCTCTGTGGTTTGTGGGTGCCCTGTAACCTATCTATTGTGAATAATCCAGGACTCGAGATGCTTTGGGCATGTCCTGATGACAATGCACTATGTAGTAACTAGCCTCCCTGATAGCCTCCTTGTATGCATGTAATGAAATTGAACTCTAGGAGGAGGAGGAAGACATGCTCTCCCGTTGCTAATGGCAGCCTGTCCCCTGAGCAGCTCTAATATCTGCAGCCTACCTCTGCTGGACATCCTGGTCCCTCTCCTATCTAAGCTAGTCCCACTCTGCTATCAAGGTAGCCACCTATCCCTGTATCCCTACAATTTGAGCTTGAAGTTGTTGTATTGTGGCATCCCTCTAATCAGCTAGAGGTGGCGGTGGTGGTGGTAGTGGAGGTCCCTGATCTCTCCATGGTGGCTATCATCCTGTCCATCCTAATCCTGCCTCCCCTAGTCCTGATCCTATCATGGGGCATCCTTCCTCTACTGATCTAGCTTCTAATTCAGTGGGCCCCTATCCTAAACTAGCTGATGAGGTGGACCGTCTCCTCCTCAGTCCCTATCTCCATCTCCATCTTTGTCCCCTTGGCCTCCCTGTCTCCAACCTTGACCTAATCCTCTACCTCTAGCCCTACGTCGTGTGGATGGTGTGCCTAGTATTGTCAATCGAAGAGGTGGTTGGAACCAATCCTTGTATGCCTGTATATTGCTTGGGTTGGCCTGACCCTGATCATATGGACATGACCTAGCCACCAGTTGCATAAAAACTTGTACCGCATTGGCTGTAGGAATGTAGTGGCCCCATGAGGACTCCCTTGTAGTACACACAAATATCACCACGTACTGATCATTGGGCCTATCCTAGGCCTCCCCAAACTGTCTTTGAATGTGGTCTAGTAGGTATCTCTCTAACATCATATGCTCCCTGCCCTTCATAAGCCTGTCCTATTAGGTGAAGAAGAGTTACTACACATCATCATACCAGGTGGACCATCCAAGATACGATTGCCATGTAAAGGCTCACATCTTGTCCATGACTCTCCTCCAATGGGGAATCCCGTGTTGTCCCATGTGTGTGAATGAGACTCTACCCCAGTATCTCTAGAAAACTAGATCATCTAGCTCCATATCAACTGCAACAACTCTCGGGTGAAGCATAGCAATGTGCTCCTAGGCCTAGATGTGGAGTAATGTAACTCTAGCCTCGATAGCTCTGCCATCACCGTATACAAACGCATGAAGGTCTCTATATAGTGAGGCTAGAAAACTGACCCCCAAGCAAAGCATACATGTAGTTAGACCATCTACTCCCAAGAAATCCCCAACTAGGACTGAAATATCAGCCCTGCTGATCTAGTGTGATGAGACCTAGAATAATAGTGGTGATAACCAACCGAAAAGGAGAGACAGTGAGCTTGTATCGCTCTAGCTTGATCTAGCCCTCACAAAAGATAATTTCATCAATTCCCATCACATCATAGTAGGAATCCCTCCTAGCATCAACATCATATATCACCCGCTCTCCTTGGATGGGTAATCTAAGGATGCACCACACGTCCTCTAGTGTGACTGTGGCCTCACCTATCAAAAGGTGGAAGGAGGATGTCTCATTGTGCCACTACTCAACGAGTGTTATCATCATGCCCAAATGTGTCTGAACTAATGGTGCATACACTATATACCAAAGGCCAATCACCCTCAGGTGCTCCTATAGTCTCTTGTGCATCCCAACCAATCTACCAAGGATAGAAAACCTATGTTCCCAGGAGTGAAATATCTTGACCTCCTCCTGCATCAGGAAAGTCACCGTGTCAAGTTTCATGAAAAATTGTGACCTTGATTTGCTTCGTCTTACCTGAAACAACATATGCGAGCTTGTTTGTGGGTGTGGCATAGTTTGAAAGTTCCAAACTACATTGCTAGGACCCCTAAATGCCTAAACTCCACCAAAGTTTGGGGAGTGACCCTAAGCCTAAATTCGAAAATTGGCCCGTCGTGGCACTATTCTCATATGCAACTCAGTTTGGAGTTTGAATCCAAACTCCAAACTATGTCATGGTGTCGCTAATCACAATGGTGGCATAGTTTGAGGCCACGCGCCACCGAAACTAAGTTTGTAGCGATGCTATATTCCTTTGCTGAGCAAAAAGTAAAATCCTAGGCTAATAAATATGCGCGTAAACCGAAAAGCAAGGTTGGGTCAAGTTGACTCACCGATGGTCCAGTGCTAGGTAGCCTCTGGTGTGTGTGTACTCAGTCTAAAATGTGTCAGGGAAGCTGTCATTGCACCATCTCTCGAAGGGGTTAGAGCTCAAAAAATGCAAAATCTCAAAAAGTTGAATGTGCAAATGAACTATAAGTGGTCCCTCGAGGCCTATTTAAGCTTGAGAGTTAGGGTTTTTTGACCCCATTTTTCTGTCTAGCTAGGGTTTTGGTCCCCCGATCCTATTTTCGCCCAACCGAGGGTTGTTTTGCATCATTTTATCTTTTTTTTTTCTCATACCAAATCCTTTTTGGACCCATTGACCACCCTGTCCTCTTTATTCATGAGATCACCCAAAAATCCAAATTTTCATCTGATCTCTTGAGAGGGTAGTATATTGGCATGTTCCTTCTTGCCGAGGCAATAGTGGGGCAATTTTGAAAATTGATTTTCTTTTGAATTGTGATCGAGACAGTTTATTCTTTGAACCAATGCAGTAAGTACTTTGCTTCAAAGAGGGGAAAAATGTAGACACGAAAAATATACCAACACACTTGATCCTAGTTACTAGCATCGTTTCATCCTAAATCATCTTCTTAGCTAATCATCACTCTTCATCCCTTAATTAAATAAATCATCATTTAATCTGATTAAGTCATTCTCTCTTGTTAATTAAATAAATCAATGTTATTTGATTAACCCTCCTTTATCTATTTAATTAAATAATTTATTTTATTTTATTAAATCTCTAAAGTCATTCCATTAAATTAAATGTTGTTTAATTTAATCTAACATCACCACCCCTCTTTAATTAAATAAATCAAAATCCTTTTATTTAATTAAATCTAAATAATATTCTTCTCAACTTTGATTTAAATCAACCCAAAAATATAAATCAAATTATCACATCATTTAATCTCCTATAAAATTAATCAAATCTTGATTAATTTAATCCTAATCATCCAAATCCTCTAGATATTGCCACTTGCACATGAAAATACACTTAATTGATTTACTAAATCCCTATTTTCTTTCAACATGGCATCTTTAAGGGAATATTCCTCCAAGCTTGAAAATCCCTCCATGTGGATTTGTCCTTCCAACAAGACGTTCATTCTCCTCTTACATGTCCTTGTGCATTGAGCCAAGTGGCATTTAATTCATTCTTTTCTCCCTCCAACAAGTCATTTCACAAATTTGAAATTCCACCTAATAACATTTATTGTGCACATTCATCAAAATGTGCTCAAGCTTCCTCCATTAACATCTTGACAAGTGGAACTTTCCCATTAGATGTTGAATGATCCCACATTGCTCTATTTTTCTCATTCCTCCATCATGTCTTTCTATAAATAAGAGGCTCATCCTTTGTTTTGATCATCCACAATCTAAGCAAGTTTACTATACTCAATTTCATCCTCAAGCATATCCATTTTTACCAATTTTATCAAGTTTATAGCTAGGTTATTGCAGATTTCATCATGGATCTCAATTGAATCAATCATCAAGTGGATCAATCTTCATCAAATCATCACAAGCTTGCATAGGAGTTGGGAAAGGGCCAATTTCCACATCAAATTGGCACCAATTCCCTTGTGGGATTTAGAGTTTGCATCTTAAAATAGGATTTTGTTGCTTTCTTGGTTCATTTTCTTCATTTTCTTTCCTATTTGAGCTTTGCAAATGAATTTCATGGGGAATCTTGATTCTCACTTGCATTTGATCTAATGATGTGTTTGTTTGTTGTGTTTGTGTAGGTCTAGGATTGGGGTTCTACATCTTCAAATTTGGTTTTGTAAGTTTTGTCTTTTTGAATGCATGTTGAATCTTCACCCTTTGATGTTTCTTCCATGTGTTACATTAACATTATTGTATTCTCTTTTTCTTTTCCTTTCTCCATTTTTGTTGAAATGTTGTACTCTCCCATGAATGAAGGTGTGAATTTTAAGAAACCTTAATCATCTTCCAATAACTTTGAAACTTTTTCCATCTCTTGTTGCTCTTGTTTCATAGGTTCTATCTTTGAAGCTAGGATCAATATTTTTAGAGGAATTGTCATTCCTTTTGCAATTTGTAAGCAACTTTCAAGCTCAAAATCTATTTCAATTTGGTACACTTTATTGTTATAGACATACTTCATGATACGATGAAGATTTGAAGCACCACATGCATCTCATGAATCCATGGTCTTCCTAAAAGAAGATCATATGAAATATCATGAGGCATAACATGGATAGGAGTTTGTGATATGGCCTTTGAAACTATAATAGGCAAAGTGATCACACCAAGTGGTTGCTTTCCTACATTGTTAAATCATCAAATTGATAAGGAATCAGGTTCAATTATTGATTTATCCATGCCAAGTTTATCCAAAAGGGTTACACTACACACATTAAGAGTTGAGCCATTGTTGACAAGGGTTCACTTTATCCCTATCCTATTGAAGATAGCTATTATCATGAAGGCTTAATTTTTCTTTCTCACTTCCAAGGGAGGTAACTCATTTTGATAAAAGGAAATATCAATGTTAATTGCATTCATTCCATGAATTAGAGCTACAGCATCACTTGGATTTGCACTAGAGGGAACCACAACTTTTTGCGAGGCCATTTGAAGCATAGTATGATAACTGAAGTTTAAGTTAAATCCCATAGGGATATCTTTGCGGGAGTATTCTTAAGTTGTTCAACGAGATCATACTCCTTCCCACTATGCAAAGGAAAATGAGGAGCACTAGGCAAGATGGATTGAGGCAAAGGGAGGGATGTTGAAGTTGTTTTTCTTGGTTGTGTATTGTTTCTAGCATTATATGTATGAGCAACGATATTATAACTCGATTGCTATGAAACATTATTATTAGGTGGTTTGAGGATAAGTATGGGTTTTTTTTGTGTTTTAGATTGGTTTGAGGGTGAGAAAGGATGAGTTAACATTGTACAAAATTAACTTCTCTTTGTTTCGATTTGCTATAACAAGCCTTAGTGGATGGACCTTGTGAGATGAAATCCTCAAGGGCTTCATCTAACATATTAAATTCATCACTACTTAAGGGCTTCAAGGATAGGTTAACTTGGAAAAAGATATTTGACATACTCAAATAACTATGCTTTCTCCAAGGGGTTCATTGGTTTATGGTTGTTTTGGTTTAAGTTTTAAGTTTTTATTTTATAATGAATTCCAAATGTAATCTAATATTATCAAACTATGAAATAATGCTAGAAGTGAAACAAAAGTGTAGTAATATAATTATATCCACAATTGAAACATGTAATTGAAATTAAACTAATTATGAAAAGATTACCAATGATAGTAATTCTAAAAACTGAAACAGTAATCTAAAGACAACAACTTGAAGCATAAATGACAAGATTTTAATGTTGTAAAATATAGATTCATACATAATCAAGGACTAATATGCCTAGCTATGTGTATGAGTCCCACTTAGGTTTTTTGATAGGTTTAGATAGTGAAAAATAGAGAGCACAAAATACCCAAAAAATATGGAAAAAAGACCTGTATAGGGACTAAATCACCCAAGTGGGTGAATGAGTCATATATTACGGTTTTGAGCCTGAATTAGCAAATTATGACTTGATTTTAATGTGTCTATATTTTATACTCAATTGATTGTTTACAATTATAGATTTTCAATGAAATTGAATGATGCAAAATGCAAAAATGCAACCTATATGAACTTTTAACTAATGCAATGTTTAGAAGCCCTAAATGCAATTCAAATAATGCAAATATAATCCAAAGTTAATGAAATATAGATCAAAGACTACAATTTTCTCCAAATCAAAAATTTGAGGGTCCAAATGTTGGGTTCACCAAAATGAACACAAGGGAAATGGGTGTTCCACCTATTTTTGGAGATGGAATTGGACCCATTTCACACTTTAGTTCATTAGGAATCCTAGATCCCTCAACCAAGTGACTCAATTAAGGGTTGGTTAGGTTGTTTTTAGTAATTGGATGGGGGTTCACTATTAAACAAAGCTATAAGAGAATAAATACAAACACTTATACATAAACCCTATAAACTTTGAAAGCATGAAATCAGATTGACAAATAGAATGAAACATAAAAGTACCCATAGGAATGGAGAGGCCAAATCAAGGTCTATAAACCCTATAAATTGCTATCTCAAATTTCTCTAGAACTCATACACCAAGTTGGGTGATTTAGTCCCACTCTAGGGTTTTCAAGGCAGAATCTGGAATTCTTCTTTCGACTTTTCGGATCTACAAAAAGGCAACGAAAAGCTACACTGGGACGTATAGACCTAGTTGGACATATGAGTCCCACTCTTCCTTTCGAAAAAAGTAGGATCTAAATTTTCTCTTTTGTTTCTACACTTTCATCCTATTTCTTTCAAACTTCATTTCCATATCTAAACTTGCAAAAAATTTGCAAAACTATTTATAAAATTTGTCTCAAACTTGCAATTACATAAGTTACTATTGATACATAAGGTATTGTTTAGCTGATGACTACATGGTGGGGGGCATGGGAGGGGATCCACCCCAACAATGGATCTAGGGGGATCATCCCCTTAGCTAGGGGTCCAAAGGGTAGTATACCCTGGTGGGGGCTTGGGGGAAGCACCCTTGAAATTCAAATTTTTATATGCTTTATTATTATAAATCTAGACCATTCATCATTATGTCTCATATTTGATGGTCGATATTTTATTAGCTTGAATTTCCCTAGAAGGTAACCCTATTTTATGAGGGTGTTGTATTATGGCTGGGTGTTGCTATGTATTATGAGAGTTTGATAATGTTTGTGTTGTCTTTGGATCTCTAAGTGGTGATACTCCTGTGAGAAGCTTTGCAAGTATATTATAATCTTTGTGATTACTGAATAATATATATTGGGTGGCTTTTGGAGTGGGAATTTTCTCCCAAAAGGGTTTTCCCCACATAAATCATTGTGTTGTGGTATGCATGATATTTGTGTTTATTTCTATTTAAGTTTCTATAACTATTAAAGGTATGTAAAATTATTTCATTATTCTCCTCTCAAGATTAGTATAGGAAGTTGTTCCACTAACTTAGCTTCCTTACACAAAAAAAATATTGGGTTGATTTCTTATGGAGGTTTTTCCTTGGTCAAACCACTAGTTTGGTAATTAAACCTTGATAGAAATTATAGATTTGAAATGGAAATGTGTGTCTAAGATTATGAGAGCTAAAATGTAACAAACCCTACTCTAATGTGATAGAAGAGGATGCATAAATGAAACATGAAAATGATGATGACTCAGTTTGGGAGATCTCCAATCACCCTAATAATCCATGAGAATGCATGTAACTTTCTTTAGGTAGAAAGTAGAATGATAATGGAAGATGGAATCACTTAGAAAACAAGTCATTAGGCTTGGTTCAATGGGTAGTTGCATCTCCCCAACCTAGAATCCATCATGATCCTCTATAGGCAACCATCATCAATCTTTTTCAATGATTGATCTTGAAATGAAAGTGAGCTTGAAGACCTACAAAAACACTATAATGCTACTCCAAGACTTCAACTTTGCTTGATCCTTGCTCTTGAATGCAAATGCTTGTGATCTCTTGCTTGCTTGCTTATCTTATTCTGTCTAGTAGAAAAATGAATTTGAGACTTATATTTTATAGGCATCCTATCTAATTTACCATTTATTAGATCCCAAATGCTAACATTTATAAAATTTGAATTAAAAACCTTGATTTCCCACTCAAACACTAAAAAGGTCCCAAACGGGACTAATACGCCCAAGGTGGCATATGGGTCCCACCTAGGGGGACCTATACACCCAAGGTGGCATATGGGTCCCACCTAGGCAGATTTGTATGCCCAAGGTAGCATATGGGTCCCACCCTAGATTTCCAGGGTGAGAGAATGTCGGGGTGTTGAAATATTAAATATATTTATTGAATTTGTCAAGATTTCAGTTGCCTTGGATACATAATAAAGGGTCCTACAGGCATATTAATGATTATTTAAGGGAAATAAATGGAAGGGTACTAAATCGGGTCCAAACTAAGTGTGAAATTGTACTATGTCCAAGAAGAGAGTACAATTTTTGATACTACAATAGTTAGAGATGAAAATCATGGATGTGTGATTGGAGTGTTGAATACTTCTAGTTAACCGTTTTCATCTATAATAAAATTTAAAAAAATAAAATCTATAATGAATGAATTGAAATTCCATCTAATTCTCTTTGTCAATTTTTAGTTCCTGCCAGGGAGCTATAGGCACCACCAAAATTTAACTAGTTATTAATAACTCTTATTTTAACCAATGAGAACTTGAGTAATTTTTCTATTTGAATTTTTTCAATCTATTATCAATGTATAGATGCAAATTATATAACAAAATATATTTCAAAAATCAATTCTCTTGAATCTAATTGGTACACAATTTTCACTCAATATAAGTGTGCTTCCATTAACGATTATTATGGAATTGTGGGTAATAAAAAAATATTCAACTAATTTTTAGGAAAAAATTTAAACTCTTCAAAATTTATTTACTTGTTACAAATACCAATGAATTGTTGAGTCTTTTATAAGGTTAGCATTTATCTATTAATTTTATGAGTTATATAATCCTGTAGTGTAACAAATCATACATAGTTTTTATCTATTAATCTTATCACTTGTATAATCCTGCATTGTAGCAAATCATACTTAGTATTCATCTATTAATCTTATATATATTGTAACAAATCATACTTCATATTAATTTAAAATATTTTTAAATTAAAATACTTAAATTATATTGGTATTAATATTTTTAATTTTTAAGAATATTATAGTTTAATCAACAAATTTATATTTATATTTTAGTCATTTTTAATAACTTCCTTAATTTTTAGATGGTATGGCTAATCTTATCATTCAACCTATTCATTAAATTTATATTTATATTTTATATTTTAAAATATTTATTTTATATATAGTTTAGATTTTTTGTTTACATTCTTTCAGATTAGTGTTATAAATTGACTATTCTTTTCATTTTTTTAATTAAAAAGAGTCAAATTTTTAATAAATAATATTTTTTTAAATAATAATTTCTACATTCTTAATACATTAAAAAATGTGCTAATATAACAATTAGGTTTTTCAATTTTACTAAGTAAAGGTATAATTTTTTAGTTAGATGCACTTTGAGTGAGTTTCCAATTTTACAAAGTAAGACTTTTTATCTCTTTTTTCATTCTTTTAGGTTAGTGGTATAAAGTGGTAATTATTTTTATTCTTTTAATTATATTTTGATATTTTTAAATTAATTAGAATTTGTGCTATTATGCTATACTATAATATTTATTTATTTTATTACAAATTTTAATAGTCACTATTTAATAAGTGAAAAAAATGTGTTGCTATAAGTAGGATGTTTTCCAAATTTTTAAGTGCGAATAATTCATTTTCATTTGATCTTTACCCTTCTTTTAATATAAACAAACTCATCATTATAATAATTAGGTTTTTCAATTTTACTAAGTAAGACTTTTTATTTATTTATTTGCATAGAATTTGACTACTGATATAATTTAATTTTAAATGGTATTGTTTTTATATTGAAATTAGGGGAAGGCCCCTAAACCCATGAGTTCAATAAAACAATCAAAAGAAAAAGAATAGACACCTCAACCCATCGAACAACTAAAAGGAGAAACACAAGCATAAACAAAGAGAGTGAAAGACAGATGGGCAACAACCTATCACAAACAAAGCACAAAAGAAAAATACAAACCAAAACAAAAATTGTTAGCCTTACCATTCAACCTATAATTTATAAATTTCTAGCCCCAAAAGAATTGTTGCTATGGATAGTATATATTTTAATTTTTAAAATATGAATAAATTCCTTATACCTTTATTAATACATCTAAAATTGTGTCATTATAATAATCATGTTTTCCAATTTTACCAAGCAAGACTTTTTATCTCTTAGTTTCTGTTTTCCCTACATACCATTTGACTAGCAATATAAATGCTTTAACTTAGTGTACACATCATTTTATTGAAATATATTTTATTAAAATTTTATATTGGTTTCATTCTTAATTTTGATATTTCCAAAAGAATAAATGTTTAAGACATCCACTATAATAATTAAGTTTAAATTTTTTTTCTCAACCCCTTTAATTTTTTTATTATCTTATATTTTAATAATTTTCTTCTTGAATCAATATTTTATTATAATTTTTAATTTATTCAATCTTTAATACTTACCTTTTTTTATTAATCAAAATAAAAAAAATATTATCTATCCTATATTTTTCTTGTATCAATGAATTATGGTTAATGTAAGCATGGAAAATCAAAATAATAAAAATAGGGAAAAATAGAAATCTAAGTCTAAACTCTAAAAAACAAATTACCACATTGTAATTAGATTTTTTATATTTTTAAAATAAATTAAAATTTATGTTATATATTTTAATATTTATGTTTTTATTTGAAATTTAAATAGTAACTACATGAAAAAATAGTGTTATAAGTAGCATATTTTTCAATTTTTAATAATTAATATTTTTTAACTTTATAAAGTAAGAAATTTTATCTCCTATGTTACCAATATAAATGATTTAACTTAGCTTATCTATTTTTATATTTTCCATTCTATTAAATTCAAATATATAAAATAATCTAATAACAAATTCAAATAAATAATATATTTTTAATATATTATATTATTAATTTAACGACATTCTAATATTATAATATATACACTATATAATACATATGTAACATATATAATATATAATATATAATTTTAATATCATTATAATATTATAACATAAATACAATATATATGTAACATATATACCATCTAAAATATAATTTAATATATTAGAACTAAAGTTATAACAACAAATACAATCCTTAACTTAATCACTTGTTTTTCTTACACAATAGTCCCACCTCATCAATAATTTCAATTCTAACTTTTTGGAGGAACTTCGCTGCCGTGCAACTCTTGTTTCAATAGTTAAATAGTAATAATGGTTTTCTAAAAATATACCAAATTAAGATTTTTAATAAAAGATAGTCATAGACTAATGTAAAAATTATATATTTTATTGATTTATATCAAGTTTTTAAAATAAAATCTATATCAATTTCAAGTCATTCAAGTTAAAAAATAAATTTAAAATAAAAAAATTAACCACCTAGGCCCATCTTATGCTTTGGTCCTAGGTTGACATTGCACAAAATATTAAATTGGTGTTATGTTTATGTATTAAAAAAATTTATTTATTATTATTATAGAAACCTAAAATATTTCCTAGGTCTTTTCACTATCACCTAGTTTGAACCAACCTAATATATCACCTGTAGACACTAAAATTTGTCCTAGGCTTGCTACTCTAATCTTCTTCATAATTCTAATCTTCATTTTCATAATTAAATAATTTTAATTATTTAATTAATTCATTCTTAGTTTTATTCTTTCTTGATTAATTAATTAAATATTATTTATTTAATTACATCGCTAATTAAATATATCCTCTATTAAATAATCATTTTAAATTATTTAATTAATTCTATTACACTTTCAACTATAAGTAAAACCCCAAACAAAGGTCTGATTGAGGTGGAAATAAGCATGGCTAGAGCTTGGCACCATAACCTAGATGCTAACTCTTATGACAACTCTAGATCCCTGGCTTGGAGTGTCACTATTTGGAAACCTCCTGACAGGGGCTAGTATAAACTATTTTTTTATGGGGCTGCTAAAGGAAACCCGAGCAAAGCCAGTATAGGAGGTGTGATCAGGGATTACAAAGGAAATTATGTGGTTGGTTACTCTGGGGGGATTGGTGTTCATTCTTCTATGATTGCAGAAGCTAGAATGTTGTTGAAGGGCTTACAGTTGGTTGTCTCCATGGGGATTGAGAACCTTCATATTGAAGGAGACTTTAAGTCTATTATCAATGTTAACTTTGACAAATTGTTGGGGTGGAGTAATAAAGACATTCTTCTAGACATTAGGCTCTTCATGTCGAAGTTAAAATTAAAAGTTTCCACCCATATTTACCAGGAGGGAAACCAAGTGGTTGATGCCTTAGCTAATTTTGGCACACACTGGAAATTATCCAAATGTTGTCATTCTTTAGGGAACCTACCTCCTAACATTCAGGGTTTAATATTGAAGGAGCAAAGCCCTTACTTGACCCATGATGATAACTAATCGAGTGCCTTACTATATTTTCTAGGGGGTCCACATGCTTTTTTGTTGGGCTATGTGGATGTGTTTTACTGATGAGATGGATAACAAGTGGTATAATTCAAATTATGGGATGGAGCCCATTTTGAAAATGAAAATCATGAGATGTTGTG
>VDFB02069321.1:0-53081 GCA_007258455.2 Sequoia sempervirens
CCTAACCTTGACCTTAATTAAATCCTAATGCTAACTAAACCCTATTGTTAGGGTTACATTAGGATTAGGTTTAAGGTTCAATTAGATTATATTGTTCTTTAAATTTCATTCTAAAATTGAATTAAATTCTTTCTAAAATTTATAAAATATTTATTATTTAGTTGTTAAATAATTAATTAAACTATAATGAATATCTA
Organism: Sequoia sempervirens; assembly: GCA_007258455.2. NCBI lineage: Eukaryota > Viridiplantae > Streptophyta > Pinopsida > Cupressales > Cupressaceae > Sequoia > Sequoia sempervirens. The sequence continues at coordinate 198 of VDFB02069321.1, forward strand.
AAAAAACAAATTAAATAAAATTACATATTCATTTTAAAATAATTCAACAATTAGGGGAGAGGGGCCCATAATGGGTCCAATAGTGGGGATATAAGTAGTCCTAAGTGGGCCTCATAGTGGAGCACTTTAATATCCAATTGTAAAACATTTTTTATCCATAAAGTACACAAAGTGACAAATCATGTGATGCCACATCAACGCACCAATAAAACATGACTTAGTGTAGGTCACTATTGTCTCACTTTTTTTTTGGGCCTTTTTGGATACCTCAACAAAAAACATGTTGATGTGGCCCTAAAATGAAATATAGAAGCACATGAGTTGCCAAATAATCTGTTGTACAAAATTGGGAGTGATTTGAAATTTCCATGTAGGATTTTGAGAAACGCGAAGTTAGGGTGCTCCACTATAGGCCCCTCTCCCCTACTAATTGTAGTTTTTAAAATAAACAGTAAAATTTAAATATAAAAAACAAACTTTCTATTTTCTTTTTTCCTCTTTTTACATGCAAATCATTTTACATTCTAAAAAGTAAACTAAATTCTAATTTCAAAAAAGTCATAAAATCTTTAAGTACAAGAGCTTTAGATTTATATCTTTTAAATAGGTTGTTAGGGGAAATAAACATCTATTTCTAGACTTTTTAGTTCAATTGAAATCAAGAGAATATTTTGAAAAGCAAGAAAGATAATATCTTCCAAATAAACTTTAAAAAGAGATATAACATTTTTTTTTTTAATATTGAAAATAATTTCAAATATATAATAACAAATCATTGCTATTTTTTAATCAATTGTACTTATTTTTATTCAATTTACTACATATAAATAAAAAACATGATATAGAGTTTCTAAAATATATATTAAACAATAAAAATTAACAACTATAATAATTGCTCAAAATTTAACTATATTTTTTAAAAGCACCTTTAAAAAGCTTATAATTGCATACTTTGAGTAACCATTGATGCAATCATATAGGATCATAATACAATGATTGCAGTAAAAGACAGAAAACTGTGTTTTTCAACATCTATTGTAATATAGAAAGACAATACATCGAGACAAGTATGAAGAACCATAAATAAATAGATATAAGCTTTATTTTCTTTTTCTTGGTAAGTGAAAACTCCAGGAAAATGCAATTTGCAAATGGCGCCATGTCTCTAAAAGATATTATATCATGCTTGCAAATTCTGGATACTATTTTATAGACTGTGTAAAGGATATATCATCTCATAAGATCCCAACTGAATGTGCTTTCAAAGGATTTATTGAAGAGCTTTTAGAAACTTCAAACAAATGCAACCTACAAATGTAAAAGAAATATATACTGTCTCTCCACAGATAGCACAACAGTTAAATAGGAAAATAATTTTTTTTAAATTGAATTTTTTTTTTAATTGTAGCTAGAGTTTGTTTCAGGGCGGCCTGGCGAATAGGAAAAGTAAAGAAAAGTGAATCTGTAAAAGTTCCATTTGGGAAAATTTCAAAAGCAACAGAAGCCGTATGAACCACGCCTGCATAGCATTCAAAACCATTTTATGTGAAATATTTAATACAACTATCTTATTTGTATCAAATGGATGACACAATGAATTCAAAAAGTATGAAACAGAATTAGAATTTCAACTTACAGGCACATAGCTCAGCTGCAAACCTCAATATTTACTCAAAAGATTTAGCATCCAACGATTTTGTCTGGATGTCATGCTCCCAAAATCTGCAATGACTTAGACAATAGGAGAACAGCAAACCGATACCCTTATCCCATCTGCCTGTACTCTTCCTTTTCTACTAAATATTTGAGACAAATATTCTACATCCAAATACAAATATGCATCAACCGATACCCTTGTTCACAAAAACCATCCAACATTGTCAAACTATCCTGCTTAAATTGACCAAATATTAAATGTAGATACATTAAATTATTTGCTAAACTGAACTGTAAACATTAACAGAAATCTAATATCATAGAAACTAAATGCACTGACGATACCTTGCCAACCCCTCGAGTAAGAAAACAAAAGCACATTGTGGCATTTAAATACAAATCCCTAGTCCTCTACAGAATCTCTAAAAGCAATCCTACAGATTTAGAACACTTATGATCAAAAACAAAAAACACTATCAATAGATGACAGATTTCTATGTAATGAAAGCTTTACAAATAATGAACAAATCACAACTACTCCTAAAATCAAGTCTAGTTACAAAACCAACAACAAACTACTATTGTATCTTTGGAAAATTGAATCAACAAAACCAATTCATTGTAGGTACAGTTGCAAAATTATAAGCACTTACAAGGGTTGAGCTTCTGAAATTCCCCCCATCAAATTCTTGAGAGAAGTTATGAGGCCATTGGTGGTGGCCATGCGAGTTCTGTTAGTGGAACTCCCTTCCTCGCACGCAGAAACTCAACGGTTTACCTCATTGGCCTTGACCAGCTGCTCCAATTTTCCCTTAAGAACCTTAACCTTCCTCTACACCTGCTCCACATCTTTCTCCATTCACTCTTTTAGAGCCTTCATAGCCTGGGCTTTGTGGATGGTTTTCCTTTCTTCATTGGATTTTTTTAATTTGAGGAGCAGCTGTTTAATATTCTCCATTTCTCCTTTTGGGTCGATACAGTGCATGCTCGTGCATGCTTGGATGATTGGAAACTGTTGGCTCCGTTTCAATAAGCGGCTCCGCCTGCTCCATTACACTTTTTTTCCTTCCCCTGACAGAACATCTTCCCCTTTCCCCAAACTCAACAGTATTTATAGTTTTCTTCAGCACAATCTCAACATATCCCTCCCACTTTGCAGAACGAACGACACTAAAATTGCTAAACAATGAAAGAATCAAAGAATTAATATTATACATATCATGCATGCGGAGAACAGCAATGCCTTCTGGCTTCAGCATGCGTGAAATTTCCTCGACGAATTTCGCAGAACTGTCAAAGACATCGGAATACACAAAATAAAACGTATAATCTTCAAAAGTCTGGTTGTGAAAATCACCCTCCATTACAAGCGGCAGAGAGGGTACAGGATCAATCCCCACCGCGTCAGAAACCCCAATCTCTCTCAAAGCAACCACCTGTTGCCCTTCCTTCGCTCCTACACAGAGAGCCTTGTTCTCAGGCTTCAGCAGGCCCTCCTCCACAAAACCCTCAAAGAAGATAGAAAACTCATCCACCTTTTGCCTCCATTCCTTTCGCGTCCACAGCCTTTGCAGCTCCGGATTCACTACAAAATATTGAATCTTTTTACAAGGAATAAAGCAAATCAATAAATCTTGAATCTGATCAAACACAAAAAAAACTGCCCGCATTTGTTATTGAGAGAAAAATCTTGCAGCGGTATGGTTTCCACCCACCAAAGCCACATGCCCAATCTTTGAAACCTTCATCCACAGTCGCTGTTGCAGAGTAAAGAAAGCCTTTTTTTTCTAAATCTCTTCACCCCTTCAGATTCCTCATCTAATCTTTCTCTTGGTTGAGCTTGCCGAACTGTTAATGTTCAACCAAGAAATAAAAACGGTTTGCATTGGTATTCTAGAATATCAACCGCTGATCTCACATCATGCCTACGGAATGAAACCAAAGAAATAACTGTGGAAGAATTATAACCCCACCACTCATGACACACATAGCTAGCGAAGGATGTCAATTTAAATGCAGCTTCAAAAACTTTACGGAGAATATTCCTTCATTGCTTTCACTATAACACCTCTGGGCATAATAACAAATGCCAAATAATGAAATGAAATAAACTTAATTTTTCACTTAGACAAATATAGCTTTTTTCTTATAAAAAAATTGGGTATTACTAATTTTCAAATATTTGCATCAAATTTAAAATGTAAAGCAATGCAAATGAAAAAGGGAAGTTGTCATCAAATTGGAAAAAAGTATTGCAAATGAAAATAGAATGTTCCCATCTAGTTGGAAAATCAATATTTATCTCAATTTTATATGATAAGTGAGTTTTGGAAGCTTTCATGTGATATTTTGAAGCTTTTACCATTAAACAGCAACTGATTTACCATTTAATGATAGCTGGAACTTGTTTTCTTACAACTCAATAGTTGTTTGCAGACATGAGTCTTGTTTCAGGCTCAAATCTCACACTATATGTAATCTATTAACTAATTAAAAAAAACTATAATATTATAAAAATGCTAAAAAAAAACGAGATTCCCATAATCATAGATAACTCTATTTCCATTGGCACTTTTTGTTATGAGTAGAATTTATATAGAAAATATGAAGCAATCATAGAATTTACATAAATCCTTATATCAAGGTCCAAGTAGTCTCGCCAATGACTTCCTAAATGACCACGATTATTTGCTATGAACAAGAATTAAAAATAAAGTTCACTCAATTTTAGTAGATGGGTCTAACCCATCCCACCTCTCTATGAAGAGCATGCAAAAGAGACTTTGTGCCCTTGATAAACCAAAGAAAGGCTAAGATTTTTCGGTTTCTAGATGGTGAATTAAAGAATATACAAGACAAAAGAGTATAATGGTTGGCCAACTATGTGATGAGAACTACCTCTTCATAATTTCATGGCAACTAAATTAAATCAAAATATTTAGAGTGATGTGTGACACTTTTTATTCAAAGTATCACATGGATGTTATTTAAGTTATGAAAAAGTATCATTGTTTTTATTAAGATAATTTTATTAAAGAAATATTTTTTGTGTTTCATTTGTAAAGTATAAAATTGCTCAAAATATTCAAGTTTAGAAACATTCATTAATGTCTGGTTCAAGTTAATGTTATAGTTACAATTTTAATCATTATGTCTTTTTAATTAATCATTCTAAGAAAAAATATCATTAATGTTTGATTTTTAGTTAATGTTATAGTTACAATTTTAATCATATCTATCTTTAATTAATCATTCTAAGGAAAAGTATATTCTCATTCACCACATCAATTATAATAACAAGGTAATTTTAGCTTAATATTTTCCACCTAACTTATAAATTTAATCATGTAGGTTTTAATTTTATCCCATAATTACAACTTTCATGAAGCTTAGGCTTAATTTTCCATTTCAAAATATATAAGCAAGTTATGATCAATTCACTGTCTCAATTAAATATTTATTGATAGTTTAGTCTTGATATTCCATCTCAATTAAAAAAATATGAGAGATTTAGACTTAATTCATCACCTTGTTAAAAAATATTGGAAAACTTATCCTTAATTCCCTGTCTCAATTAATATTTTATAAAAAATTTATATCCTAATTTGTCAAATTGATTAAAAAATAACAAATTTTGGTTTCCCAATCACCCGCAATTTATTTAAAATTTATATTTTAATATAAAATAGCCACTCACTCTATCACTTCAAGTCATTTCTAGAAAAAAATGTTAGGAAGATTGTGTCTCTATATAATGGATTTGTTAGGGTTTTTATAAAACAAAATAGGGGCTAGTTCTTAGAATATGGAGAACAAACACTAATAAATCCAATTGGAGAGTAGTAAAACTCCACTTAATTCTCATTCTATATATATAATTTCCAACATAGATTATGGAAAGGTAATATATATTTAACAAGATATAGTTCTACATATGAGATTCAAGTTGTTTTGATTATATCAATAAGATTCATTGAGTGTTTAATAGTTTGTATCCACACCTAAAAATATCTTAATAAGTGGTGGCCCTACTTAATCTTGGTGTGAATATAAAAGTGGAACCAATGAAAAATTATACTAATCACAAACATTAATTGACCTTGCAATAATGATGAACATAAATACTACTAAATTTAATTAGAGGGGAAGACAAATATCATGTAATCCCTCTATAATTACAAGTGTTTCCTTCAATTATCTTATTATTTTATAGTATCTTATTACTCAACATAGCTAATATATTAACGACAACAAGACCTCTCCCAAAAAATTAAAAAGTGGTTCAATAAGAAATAGCAACAAAATCAAACTATCATAACACTAATCTTAAGTAAAAACCTTTAGAGATACACTTAAAGAAGTATGTAGGGGTTTGGAAAAAACAAAACAACTTTATAAGTTACCAATGGCATCATTATATTATGGAATCAAATCAAGTTTAATTCAACTAGCTAGATAAAGCATCTACCATAAGCCATGTGGTAAAATGAACTACATATTCTATACATATCAAATTAGGAACTTACATTATGAAAACATAATATGTATTTACTGAGGTAAAGTTTTATATATGATATTTAAATTGTTAGGCTATCTCAATCAATACGTATATGTACCATAATAATAATTGTTAACCCTAATTGGTCTTATTTGTGCTTATTTGGAAGTGGAACCCATAGAAAATAGTATGGGGCACAAACATCTCATAATCATACTAATATCAAGGAGCAAAGAAACCACTTAGCCTTGTAAGAACGAGTAGCATAAAAATCAGTCAATATGATTCTAAAGAAGCATGAACATTGCTCAATCTCTCTAGGATGATAAATGTTTCCTTCTTGATTGTCTAATTAGTTTGTAACATATTATGTTACACTTACAAAATCTAATTGACAAACAAGAACAAAACCTCGAGCATAAATTCAAAAGATGGTCTAATGAGGAATGTAAACCAAATAAAACTATCATAAATAGTCTTAAGTAGAAATTTATAATCTGATGCAGACAAGAAAGAAACTCTGTATCTTATCAGACCAACGAATTAAGCAACTGACCATTTCAATTATACATATTTATTCAACACACAAACCAATTTAAAAATTTCATTCTGGAATTTGTTAAATTTATTGTTGTTCATGAACATACATATATGCTGCAAATTACATCTTCAAATTTATTTGCTTTTCCTCTGTTTATGCACTTGTAGTTCTGCAATTTCTCTTCAGATTATTTCCTCCTTCAAATATGGCATGACTTGCTCTTCATTAAAATTCTATCTACATTGTTTATTTTCTGATGATTGTGCAGCCACTATTTGTTTGCTCCTTGTCTTCATATGCCAGCCGTCACAGTCCTCTCTTCATAGGCAATGGCTTTGATTTATTTAATTGTTCTTATTAATTATGTTGCAATTCCTACTCATCCATTTTCCTTCTCTATATTCACATACCTGTTCTTTGTATGGCATAGCCTCTAATCCTTTTTCTCTGTGCAATTTTTATTCCATTTAAACTTGCAACTGCCTTATACATAGCATGGTCCCTTCTTACTTCATCTGCCTTTATCAACATCTACTTTGAAGCTTTAAATTTCACCTCTTAAAATCTGTGTAGCCCCTCTTCTATTCTTCATGCCTCTGCATTTTTTTAAATCTGCATTTTAACTTTCATCTGCTGGGCGCTTACCACCACACCTCTTCTCTCAATACGCTCCTTACTTGTTTTTTTTTCTCTAGCTTCAAGTTGCAGCTCCTCTCTTAGTTTTTTTTTAACCTGTCCACTTTCTTTTCTTAAAAAAACAGCGGTGCCTTTTCCTCTTCCATATGGCTGCATACCTATTCACTTTATCAATACATTTTATTTTCTTTTGGCTGTGTAAATTTCATCTCTTCTCTTTTGGTCGGATCATCTCTCTTAAATTGTCTTTTCAAATTCTCTCAGCATGTAACTTGAATGTTGGTTATTTGAAATCAATTAAAGAATATTTGATCTTTCACACTGCCGTCTAAATAGACATCAAAATAAACATGAAATTAATCTTTATTTTTGCAATAATCATGCTCGTAAAATTTGGAGATGATTAATTTTGCGAATTGAAGACATGGGTGTCTGCGGGCAGAAAAAACCAAAGTTCTCCGATTCACATGAAAATTTGTGAGAACGCTTGGAATGATGTTCCAAGATTCCCTGCAAAATGATTTTACTCAAAACTTCTAGAATCCCAAGATATTAAACTGTAAATATTTTTGGGTGATGCTGATTACATGTTCGCTCCGGATGCTCCTGCATCATAATCATGTATGTGTCTAAGACACATACATGGGATAGTCAACAAAACAATTCAAATAATTACACATACACTTCTTAGTGCATGCAAAAATAACACGTGTAATTGAGATGCCTAATTTTTACAAGTCATTTGGTCCTTACCTTCATAACTCATAATTCAATGCAATCATGAGTAGGGTGTCTTACCAAACCACCCAATCATGCAGCCAAAAAAACATGCCCACACAAGGGAAAAAAATTTGATGCAAATAAAAATTCAATTTTTTGAAGTTTCAAAATTACAATTAAAATTTCTTTTGCACATTCTATTAGGCTTCCTTTAGCTGTTATATTGTAGTCGTCTCTCCTTGGTCTTCCTCTAAAAATATTAGTTTTTTCAAAAAATTATCTTCATCCACCTCTTCACTTCCTTCTCATTATCTTCTCTTTACCTCCTCAACCTTCTCTCTTTGGGTTTTCGCCTCCTCTTTACAATTGATTACATACATATTAATATTCTTCCTTGTACATCATTATGTTAGTGAAATCAAATAGGTTAAAACTCCCTTAATGTTTTGAGAACTTGGAGCACTTTTGAACCCTCACTTTTCTTCAGAGGCTTGAGAGGTTCTTGAAACCTTTTTGGCTTCCAGTAATGGTTTTGAAAATAGGTTAGAAAGCTAATAATTTATCATTAAGAACTTCAAATTTTCCTCCAATATCTTTGTAATGCCATCCTTGAAAACTTTCCTTAATTTTACAAACGTTGTGAATTTCCTATTGCATTCTGATAATTTTTTGACAACCTTGACAAGAGTTGATGAAGGTTGCAAAACTATGATAAATCATGGGCATTGATCTTCAAAATGTTTTCCTTCACTTTCATAATAAATTGGAAAATTTTATCCACAAAGGAGACAAATTCAAGAAATTAAGTGTGACTTCAACACAAGCACTATTCCATCATAATCAAGAGGTTATGAAAGGACTATTAAATTCTGAAAGGTTAAGGAAATCTTGTCAGGGGCCAATGAAAGTTTTGAAACCTTGTCAAATCTTTGAAACCTCTTTGAATATGCTTTTCCTTCACATATAAAAGAGTTAAAAAATATTTCATTTGGGTTTCTAAAAAGTACATTGGGTGTCGATAAGGTTGTGACAACGTTTTTGGAGGTCAATGATGGTTTTGAAACCATGATAAAACTTCAATGCCACCTTTCTTTCCAAAAAAAAAAGAGTTAGACAAGTTTGGCAAAAGTAAATACAAGTTCTTGAACCCAAGATAAACCCTAATGCAAGCACTCTCTTTCAAAGTAAAGAGTTTGTGAAATGGTTGTTGGGAGACAAGAAGGTTATGAAAGCCTTGTTGGGAATTGATGAGGCTGTGACAAGCTCTTTAAACATCGAAACATGTTATGAACCTCCTAGTTTTGTCAATGGCTTTTCTCTTAGAGCAATTTGACCATTTTGAAATTGAAAATTCTTTGAATGCTACTGGTAAAATCAACAAGAGCACAATAAAATTGAAATAAAATTAAAAATAAAACCTAAAATATTTTTGGTTGATATAGGATTACTCATAGACATAGATGCTCTTGCATCACATAGTCACAATAGGTTTTGGTTTTTCCAAAAAGTCAATAGGTAATTTTTAAGAGGTACTAGTTGACATATAATTTAAGAAACATCCATTGGTTATTTTTATTGGAACATTTACTGAAATAATTAGTTAAAATAATCACATAGACACTTCTCAATACATGAAACATTGACATGTGTAGTTCAATCTCCTAATTATTGCAAGTTATTTAGTGCTCACTTCATTTAAAGTCATAATTTTTTATTTTTTTTCCAAACAAAATCTTAATAAATTATTCTTAGATTTATTTCCAATTGTGGATTGTCCAATTTACCTTCTAATTCTTCCCAACTGTTTCAATTTGGGTCAATTTCAACGAATGTTAAAATGTAAACACAACACTTCTATTTTCTCCCTATAATTAGGGTTATTTCTCTCCCATTTCCAATAGTTCTTTCCACGCAATTGATAATGCTCCTTCTTTATCAGCAGCCTCGAACCTAATGGAATCCCATTCGCACTGTAGCTACGTGATTAATTTTCTTCTGATTGTTGTAGGCTTCAACTCTCTATGCATTCCCATAGTCGCCCTCTTTCCCTTTACCGCTTTTTTCTTTTACCTTCGTTTGCTTTACTCCTGGTTTCAGAATTTTGCTCACTAGCCATTAATCCAGTAATCATTTTTTAATATTATTATCATGCTATCTATTTTTTAAAAATTTCTTTTAAATTTAAGATGTCAAAGATTTTTTAAATTATTATTATGCTATATATTTATATTTTGACATCTAGAGGTTCATAGTGAGGAATGAAGTGATCAGATAGAGAGTAGAGAAAGCTCAATTTTCAATATATTTTATACATAGTTGCACAGAAACACGTCTTCAATCCTTAGGATGTGTCTCGGATACCAAGATGTGTTTCCCATACCTGAAGCTCATCACGTCTTTTTCAAATTTCATTTAAAAAACAAAAAAAAAAAAACTACATTTCGACAAATTTCAATATGGAAAGAGAAAAAGGAATCAACTTCTAAATTTCAATGTGTAATATCAAATATGTAGTATGAACTCTTTCACTCCTTGACATTTGTGTGTTTAAACTTTAAATTTAATGTTAAACTTTACCAATGTTCTTGTTTTGAAAGTTCAATGTGATGATATTTTCAGTTTTAATGTAGCGAATTTATAAATTATTAAACTATATTAAAAAATGGCATCTCCAAGTGCCCCATTTCCTATTTTTATTAAAATAGACATCTCGGTACCAATACCAGGCTCCTATACCAGTACAAGTACCAATCTCCTGGCAAATATTAAAAATTGTTAAAGTGAAAGGAAAAGGAATGAAGAATTTAATGTGAATTGTTAATGGTAGATAGATAACTTAGTTTTGATAGGTACAAATTTTTAAAGGTTAGATATCTTTTTAAATGGGATAAAAAACTAAAATAATGGATTTTAGATAATTTGACTTAAGGGATTCATTTGGTATATTGGATACTAAAATAATAGATTAATATATATTCTTCCATTATAAATTGATTTCCTACATTATAGATTATCTTTAAGTGTGAGTAAAACTACTAAAATATGAGTGTCATTGTTTATACTTAGGTAATGTTGGTTAGAGAGCACTAATTTGGGAGAAGATCAAGCATCTTCATCTTTATTCGAATAACATAGCATTGTTGTTGGAAAAACTATGGATTTTGACCTTCTGACACTACTATATAGAATTGAGTCAATGTTAAAAGCTCTTATGTTGCAAGGTAAAGAGGAAGGGGTTGAAGGAAATACAAGATATCCTTACAACTCTCGATTGCCAAATATATTGTGTAGGAGATTATAAGTATATGATGACATTTTGTGGTATATTAATGACTTATAATGTATTTAAAGTTCTTGTTCAATAAATCTCATTGTCACCTTTTCGTAACATTTGTATATTACACGCAATATATTGTAATTGTATATGAATATGACAGAGACTAGTCCCTTGTCCCAAAAAAAGCATTACCAACTGAGTGGAAGGGAATATTGGAAATTGGAAAGAAATAAACCTAACTTAGGGAGAAATGGATCCCCAAAACTAGATTCACTAGAGAAAGAGGTGGTCAGATCAAGCAAAGAAAACCAATAAGAAGTAAAGCAATCATTCATAAACTCAAAGGAATTGTAGACATCATCAAGCGGTTAAATAAAATATCCTTCTTACAAAATGGGTGGGAAGCTAGTCAACTAGGTCAAAAATTGAAAGATGGTGGAATGACAATTGGGGATTGGAGATGACAATCAAAGAATTACCCAAAGGGTTCTTCTTGATTGAATGCACATTGGCGGAGGTGGAAGAAGAGATTCTTGGAAAAGGACCACTAATGATAGATGGATTAGAGTTCTACATTAGGGAGTGGGTTCCTAACTCTATTCCATTAACAAAAGAGATCAAGAAAACATTGATGTGGGTAAGACTATAATTTACCATTTTACTATTAGAATAAATAATCTCTCAAAATGATGGGAAGCACTTTGGGGAGCTTCATCAAAGCAAAAAATAACCTTCTCAATTTATTTTTTGGTGTTTACATTATAATATGTGTTGAAATTGACCTAAATTCAACTTGCTAGGAAGAATTAGAATTAATAACAGAAATCAAAATGTAGAAGTAGAAGGTAGAATTGAACATATCCCCAAAGTATGTGGGAAATGCATGGAAATTGGGCACTCAATTCTCGATTACATCAAATTTTTGAACAACATAATTGATGGTGCAAAGATGTCAAGCTTAAGAGATAAAAAGAACTAATTATTTACAAAAACTAGGTTTCTCTTGGCAAAGAAGATGATCGGGAACTAAAGGAAGGATCCAATGGAGGAAGAGGTAAATCTAATTAATGTGATAGTGGAACGTGTATAGAATATTATGAAATTGATGGAAATGCTACAAATTTGGAGATGGCATGTGAATTGTTTGGAATAAAAAATAAGCATATGTTTGAGGAAGAAACACCAAAAATAAATAAATCCACAATTAACCAATTGGGTATGTGCAGGATCATCATGGAAAAAATAGGCCCTTAAGTGGCAAAAAATTCAGAAAAATCAGTGTTAGGCAACTTGACGTAAAAATTTGAATAAGTTATCTATATTATTTCAAAAATATGTGAGAATAGAATCTGTAGAAAATTGAATTTAGTTTCTAAACTACTAGGTTTATTTAAAAATAAATAAAATCTATTTGGTGAAAATTTGAAATTTCAATGTAGTAGTACTTAAATTTCAGGGAAAAAATAAGAAGTAGGTGTCTCATTAGACCACCCTAACCATAATAAAATGATAATATTTTTTATAAAATTTTATATATATAAGTAGAGGACTCATGTTTGATGTGATGCATATTTTTTTGTATTTTTTTCCAAGTAAATAATTAATTATGAATTTTTATTACAACCTTTAAAATATAAAAATCGTATGTCCTAATACACCTTAACTTAATCAAAACTTCATGAAATTTATTTTTTCTTTTTAATACTATAGTATGTGAGCATAGAATGTGATGCATGTTTGGATTCAAAAATGTGATACCATTTGAAAGTTATAGATGTTTTCAATCAAACCTATCGATAAGGACTTTAGTCGTAATTCTAATAGAAAAAGAATAATAATTATTTATTAAATTCAAATTAGAGCATAATTTATATTGGTGGAAATCTGAGATTCTCCTCTAAAAACCCTTTTCGTTTCATCAATTTTGGGTAAAAAAAAAGTCGTCAGCCACATACACTACAAATACCCATAATATTGCCACTTTTTGGCCCATCCTGATCCTGCACATACCCAATTGGAATATCATACATCAGAGAAAATCCAAGGTTTGGAGGAAGGGGAGATTGGAGAAATGAAGGAAACTCCCCTCCTTGATATTGTAGGAAAAGAAGCATGGAAGCAAAATATTCCAATCATCACATAAAAGTTAGGGATTAACCAAAAATATTCAACAAAGACCTCACTTGACTGTGGAGAAGCAAAGAGGAAAGGAAGGAAATCAAACAAAGAGAAGTTGATTTAGGATGGAGATGCATAAACATAGATGAAAATAAGTGGAATGTTGAGATCTAGGAAGGTAAAAACCCTTCCCAAGGAATCATGAAGATATCATCATGGAATGTTAGGGGCTTAAATGCCCCTAACAAAAAAATTATTGTTCAAGCGTCGTAACGCCTCACCAAGGGACCTGGTGGATCAACACAAAAGTCCACAAGTAACATGGCAATAATTATTTTTTTAAATCTAAAGTATCACTAACTAATGCAACTTAACAAATTAACCTAGATAGCATCATTTCATTAACATCATATCATAATCACATTATGACCTAAACATTAACCATTTAACCTCTTACACACTAGTCCACCATGGTCCCCTAACGTCGCTACTATGACACATCTACACTAGCTAAACCTATAGATAGACATATGATACTCTAAGAACACAAGAAATCAATTCTTTGAATGTAAATTAAAACTCATACATCAAATTACATATGATAACATAACTTAATTATAATTCAACTTCATCTAACACTATGCTAATATGAACCTGATCCTAATCAATGCCATGAAATAGGTACATAAAGATATATCACATCTACTACTAAATTAAGTTCATATGCATCATAAATACAACACTCCTACATTAACCTTTCTATTACACAGTAAACAATAAATATATCTTCAAGAGTACATCAATTCATTTACATTTCCTTTATAAGAATGCTACAATGTACAAGATTCACTCATTTGAGAGGTACATATATAGAAAATACATATTGGATACAATCTCCTTAGAAATATCATTTGCACCATAAAATGATCGGCTCTGGAATGAAGTGGAAGGAAAGACTCTCCATGTTGCACACGAACTGCAACACCTAGACCCCAATGAATGGTTGGAAAATACCACCCTACATGTAGAACCTTGAGGGTCAATCCCTTCATGCTAGAAGACAACACTAGGCCCTACACACAAGAAATCAACAAAAACAACAAGTGGCTGGCACTAAACATCCAAATGAGACTACCTAAAACAAGAATCAACCAAAAATCACAAGGACTTTCACAAAGACTTTCAGATACTTCCAAAGGCCCAACACTTAACACAAATGGATAGGAAACCCAAGTGTTGATCATTATACCACAACACATGTACAAGGAAGCACATTACATCAATTGCACAATCTTATAATGTGATATCCAACTTTAGTTTCTCTTTCTTAGTAGTTCATAATCAGGACCAACAATGCATAACCTTGGTATAATTGATCCTTACACAGTATAGAAGCCCCAACACAAGATTTCACAAATAGGAAGGTATTATCAATATACAAACATTAAAAACATTCAAGCATAGATAGTACAACACAATACAAATCAAAGGATAGATCTATATCCTCTTATACAACTTTCAAAACTGAGTTGAATCCCTCTTGATAACAGTCAAGTCTACTAGCCAAAAAATAGTCAAATCAACTTGAAATCCAAATCCGTCAAAAAAAATTTTCGGATTTGACCCTCGACTACTCATTAGCATAGGTAGAATTGACCAAAAATGACTCAAAAAATCACAAAATGTGAAACAAACAAAAAGCTCCCTCAAAAACCCTCTTTTCAACATACCCAATTATAGGCAAACATCAAAATGAGAAACACAACATATAGCATCATTTTATCACTTAAAAAAAAACTTCAAAACATTCAAATTACATATTATATAACATCCATATAAACCTCTATGAATTTAAAACACAAAATTATAAATTAAGTACATAACCTACCTCAAAACATGAAAAATTTGAATGCAAGAAGCTGAAAATTGAAGAAGCTTTCCAAACCCAAATCTCTAATCCAAAGCACGATCAAAAATAAAAATTCCACACAATCTATCAGAAAATCCATTCCCCTCAAACCATAATTGAAACCCAATTCACTCTCCTCCAAATTTCAATTCAAAACCACTCAAAATTTCCCAAAAACCTTTGAAAAATTACTACAAAACCATGTAAAATCTCTACATTTTCTCCCCATTCTC
Source organism: Sequoia sempervirens (assembly GCA_007258455.2). Taxonomy (NCBI): domain Eukaryota; kingdom Viridiplantae; phylum Streptophyta; class Pinopsida; order Cupressales; family Cupressaceae; genus Sequoia; species Sequoia sempervirens. The sequence goes on from VDFB02069321.1 coordinate 15,786, forward strand.
AAACCTCCAAAAATGCATAATTTCTCAACCCCAATCCACACAAAGAAAAATTCCTTTTTTCACAAACTCACAACTCTTTCATCCAAATTCCCAATCAAATTTCCAAAACCCCCCATTCCCCCAAAAGCAAAATATTTACAGGAAGGAGAAGGTTGTTCATTGCAGGGAAGAAAATATTTTATTTAAAAATTATAGTTTGGGTAAAACTGATGGATGCCCAAATTCACACAAATGGATAAAACCAGTTACCCACATTTACACATACATAAAAAATTAATTATATAATCCCAACCTTATTACATTCTTAAATTTATTTATCATATTATTTTTATTATTTATTAATTATAACATCACTAGATATAAATTTATTTTATTATTAACTACGATTATTTATTTATATATTCCCTTACAATCAAATAAACACTAATTTTTAATTTCATTTCTCAATAAGATAAGTATTATTCAATAAACCACAATTAAATAATCAAATGGTCCTTTATTCAAAATCAATAAAAAATAACATAATGATAATAAACATAACAAGCAACAATAATGAATATAATGATATCCACATACTAATAACTAATTAATATTAGCACTTAGCAATAGTAAATAATTCCCTTACATAAATAATAATAATAATACTAATAATCCAATATCCCCTCACACCAATAATAATAACATACATAGTGACATTATAACACATAATAGTCTACGCACATTAATATAATACCTTATTGGTGCAAACCCATGACAATATTAAATCACCTCCTTCACACATATAATCATAATAATATTAATAACCAATATTTACTCACACCAAAGAATAACCATAGTAATATATATACATATATATAATAACATTAAATCACACTTTAACACACACATGGAAATTATAGTTACCATCGACATATCTGACCTAGGAGTTAACTTTACTTAAATAGGTCACAATCAGAGACTAAGCATGAAACACAAAATAACTTCTTTCTGAAAGGAGACATTCACATCAAAACATAATAATCAGAATGATCACAATAGTGACTAACCTAACTTATCAAAGGACTTAGCACCATTTGAACTAAATCCATAATCAAAGCTAAACATTGGAGTCACACAATCACATAACCCAACAGAAACATTCACAAAAGTGCAACACTCCAACCATAGGGTATAGGAGATCAGAATTGTCCCATGACAACCCTAATAGGTGGTCACACATTGAATCGATTGTCCCTAATTGGGGACAATGGCTAGGGTTAGGGTATAACTTGGGCCTAGATGTTATCTCCTCAACCACCATTGGGATTAGAGGAACACTCAGACCTACTAATTTAGGTGGAGGCGTAGCCTAGTACCTGTTCCCTCAAGCATACAAATTAGAGCACATATTCATAATAGTCGAAGCACTAGGAAAGGAACTCTAACAATTGTAACTCATCCCTGTATGTCCCCCATATGTCCAATGGTATGATGTTTCCCTTTCCACCTATCCTAATAACATACTATTACATCACCTAACTATCCAAATAAATCTCTGCATAATAATAATAACATAACAATATGCATCATACTCACAAAAGTACTAACAAAAGCTCATGTTCCATCTATAACCAAAACACTTGAACACAAGTCAGTAACTCTTCATGATAATAAATATAATCATAATCAAAATCATAATATCATATCATCATGATAACAAAATGTCAAAATCATGTGAAAATGGACTAAAGATAACCAAAGCATTTCCATAGCACAAATATGCCCATAGCTTGCATCCTTCATCTTCACGTTCCTTAGCCAGACTATCTACATAGCCAAAGTGAGAATGGAGGGGCACTACATTCTCCCCCTTAAAACTTGACTTACTCCTAGATGTCACAAAACTAGGGTGGAAACATAAGATGCTAGTACTGCAAATTTTGATTACCAAGATCAAGGCTGATTTGTTACATCAAAATAGTACACTAGTTTTTCTTATGGAAAGAATTTATCTCACAAGAATATATACTTATACGCTCCATTTCAAACATAATCTACCCTTCTAATTTTCAATGCCACAATAGTAAAACAATCAGAACTTTCATTTCTCAAATGATTCCATAGTACATAAATCACTCAAAATCCTTACATATTAGTACTAACACTCATTAACTTCTTTCAAAACAAAGAAAACATTGCACCCTTTTAATCCTAACTAGCAGAATTTCTCATAAAAAAAACATATAAAAGTATTCAATTTCAAATGCATCATCAAGTTTCTATTTCTTTATCCTTAAATTACAATTCCTCTTCCAATACACTATTAAGCAACCAATACATCATAATGCCACATTTTCATAAAACCATAATTATACACAAGCACCCATTTTTCATTAAATATTCATCACGTTACAAGCAAGACATTCCGCTTTAATCATTTAATAACACTAAATTTCATAACATATTCAACAAAAAGGTCATGATTTTACAACCTTTTTGTTAGAAGCATGAGAACACAATTCATCATTTCATAAGTACTATATTAATGATTTAACATACATTCTTCACGTACACACAAATTCACATCACCGGGAATCACATCACAGGGATACACAAGGGTCCATCTGGACACTGGAAAGCAACATACTAATCCATGATACATAATCCATGATCCAAGAGCCAATATCCATCTCACATAATCCATACCTCACACTCAATGGCTTGATGGTGTTAGGCCACACACACATGTGAGACGATCCAAATAATACCATAATGACCTATCTCTTGTTGTATAAGGTGGTTAGCCTCTAAGAGATAGTCATCACACATAGGTGGGTAGTGGGTCCTAGCTATATAACAACCTCACATACCCCCATCCTTAAGGTTCCCTGTGTCTTCTTCCTCATATACACTCACCAAGTTTGTCTCATAGGTCCTTGGAGAGGAATCACAATACAACACATGGCCGACATTGAAAAAAATAAGGATAAACTAGTTTAGCCACCAAAGTCATAAATAAATATCAAATAAAGATTTAATTTCAGCAATAAAGCAAGAAATGTGCACAATTTCAACACTAAATCAAATGTAACCGTGAGGGATACGTGCAAATAAGATCACAAGGTGTGGCTAAACCATCACAATCAAACGTAAACAAAATTTTGGCCTTCACAGTCAATAGAAAATCATCAATACTAGAAATAAAATACACAATCTTCAAAATTATAGTGTACAACACTGTGTGACTAGATACTAGCCACCAAATGAGGAAGGAGGGAACAACCTCGGGCTATAGCAGTAGCCCTCATGTGGTGCGGAGTGAGAATGTCATCCACATGGCTCAAAGTATACTCCTTGGCTACACCCTACTTTGCGTCATCACACAACATGGACTAGCCAAGTGGCCCATGCACTCCTTGGCTTCCCACATGGGATATACACCTCCGCCACATCCTGCATTGCGTCTCAACGCAGCATGGTCATATGCCAGCCAAAGAAGGCATGTATTGGTCATATGTTGCATGGAAATGTGTTTGTGGCTCCATGGAAGTAGGCATGCCCAAATCACACCTTGCATAGGGTATGTGCAAGATCATCATGGAAAAAATAGGCCCTTAAGTGGCAAAAAATTCAAAAAAATCAAAGTTAGGCAACTTGACGTAAAAATTTGAATAAGTTATCTATATTATTTCAAAAATATGTAACAATAGAATCTGTAGAAAATTGAATGTAGTTTCTAAACTACTAGGTTTGTTTTAAATATATATATATATATATATATATATATATATTTTGGTGAAAATTTGAAATTTCAATGCAGTAGTACTTAAATTTAAGGGAAAAATAAGAAGTAGGTGTCTATCTGACCACCCTAACCACAATAAAACAATAAAAAAAATTATAATATTTTAGATATAAGTAGAGGACTCATATCCTTATGTGATGCATATTTTTTTGTAATCTTTTTCCAAGTAAATAATTAATTATGAATTTTTTATTACAACTTTTAGAAAATATAAAAAATTGTATGTTTGACCACCTTAACTTGGTCAAAACTTCATGAAATTCAATTTTTCTTTATTTAATCCTATAGTATGTCAAGCATAGAATGTGACACATGTTTTGGATTAAAAAAATGTGATACCATTTGAAAGCTATAGATGTTTTTCAATCAGCCTATCAATCAAGACTTTAGTCATAATTTGAATAGAAAATGAATAATAATTACTTATTAAATTCAAATTAAAGTATAATTTATATTGGTGGAAAGCTAAGAATGTCATTTAAAAACCATTTTCATTTCATCAATTTTGGGTAAAAAAAAAATTGTTAGCCACATACCCATCATATTGCCACTTTTTGGCTCATCATGATCCTACACATCCCATAGCGATACCTCACGGAGAAGGCACGTGTAGGTGCTCGTTGTAGCTAGAGGTATACATGGCTAGGACATACCCATATGCTAACCAGAGGTGAAATAAAGGTAGCAATCTAGCCACATCAAATAGGGTAAGTCATATCAAAGGGAATTTCCAAGTACCATGCCACATAATGATAGATGGTTGATGATGCCGAGAGTAGAATCATGATTCCAACACAACAAAAAACATTGAAAATAGAGCTCTCTAGCACCCATTATGTTTGCTTTAGTGAAATGCACTTTTTAACCCTAATGTAGTAAAAACCTTAGTTTTAACTTGTAACATAAGAGCAAAAAGTGAAGTAAATCCTAACTTACTTTATCTTTTACCTTTTGTAGCTTGCAAGTGATTGAAGATTGAAAGATGCAAAGTAGATGGGATTTCATACATGTAAGACTAGACATGTTGTGAGATGAGGTAGCACGTAGTGAGAGACATCATGAGGTGAGTTGATTCTTTTGCCTATGCTTTTTCCTTAGTGATTTTATGATTTTTATGCATTTCTAGGTTAATTTAGGGCCTTGGAAATTTTTTTTACAAAGCTTCCCCTTTTTTGCGAAGTATCCCCTTTTTTTGCAAAGTATCCCTTTTGTTCGCGAAGTGTCCCACTTTTTTGCAAAGTGTCATGTTTCTTCACGAAGTGTCCCAAAAGGGTTCTAAAGTGTCTAGGGCCTTTAGGAAAGAACACTAGAGTACTTTAGTAAACTTTTATGATTATTGATGTAAAAATAGAGGAGATTAGACTACTTATAGGACATATTTTTTCTTTTTCTATTAGGTTCCCACCTATTTATGTCAATTTTTGGGTGGCAAACAGATTAGTTTGCTTAGAGATTTAGCCCCCACTCTTTCAGTGGAAGACATAGAGCTACTACGGACTATTGGAGTATAATGGGCGTACCTCATGCCCCCCATGAGCTACCATGATACGATGTTGATGGCGCTAGTTGGAAATTGGGATGCTGACACATGCACATTTCATCTACCAACTAGTGTGATGATGATTACATTGGAGGACATTCACCGTATACTTCGAGTTCCTATTCACGGTGAGCGTGTTTCGTGTATTCTTTCGAGCAGAGTAGACATTCTAGGAGATGAAATCTGACATGTAGTATTGCCTTTGCGGACCATTACATGATGAGAGGGTGAGGGCATAGATTGATCTGGCTATGTTATTATATTCATGAGCCCCACTAGTTAGATGGATTATGATGCTCACAGTTGCATTAGTACTCATCCCAAATGACTAGGGAGCACACCTGGACGGAGGATTGATACACCTAATACAAGGGATGGCAGAGCACAGGACAATATACGCTTGGGGGTATTGTATCCTAGCACACCTATATTATGATCTTGGTCAACTTGTCTATCGAGAGGTGGACAATATGGTACTTTGTATGCTTCTATAGGTTTGGTGCCTTAAGCATGTACTTTGGAAGTGATTATCTAGGTTGTTAGCTCATTTTCTAGAATTCCTCATTGTACTTTTAGTCCTCTGGTCATATGGATGCTAGTGCACTGCGCTATCGTCCTGAATGTAACGCCCGTCGTGCAAACCCCAAAGAACAACCACATATAAAGCACAAATTTTTTTTCTTTAAAGAAAATCAAATAATCATTATACCAAATATTAAACAATCATATACATAATCATAAACTTCATATCATTACAATACAAATAGCATAACCGACTATGTTCTTTGGGGAATGCAAGGTCACATCGAATTAAACATTACAAAGCATAAACACATAAGATACCATTCTGACAACAAAGGAACTATTAATGACAACATTAGATATATACATAGATTCCATCATGAGGAATCACATAGCCAAATAAGGATACAAGGTTGAAATTACATTACAACATCTTTTAAATATACAACGTATCCATAAACATAATTTACATCATGTTTCCCAACCATGTGGGATGAATACAATATACAAGATTATCAAAATGCATAAAGATCAACTGATATAAATCTTCAAAAGGATGAGACTGGACCAACGAACGCTGATGGGGAACCCAACGGTGTGCGGAGCACGTTCCACTCGACCACCCCCGTGCTAAGAGGTGACAGAGAAGTAACTCCGTCCAAGACTGTCAACTGACAAGAACTGATGTACAAACATACAAGAAGTACCAAACATCTAGAGCCATAACACTATACTCCAAATTGCAATGAAACAAAACAATAACATCATATCACAGTACCATAAGAGTAAAAGGTCATAAATCAAAGATCAATGAGATCATGCAAGACCACAAAGTACACTAAAGATGTATCAAGACAATATTCCATAAATCAAAATAAATCCATTTATCAACAATCTAAACCAACTCCCATAACCTACTTCCAGAGGAACACAATAAAGTAAAACACATGGGCAACTAGGGGAGAGTGTCATCGCATAGTCCTACATGGGCTATCCTGTGCTCTTCCTCCCAATTGGAGGCATCGGTCCCATCTATGGTTATCCTCTGCCCTTCCTCCCAACTGGAGGTGCCGGTCCATAGGGTGACTCATGCGGAGCCGTAAACCTCTCGTGAAGACGAGGTTACAACCTTGCCGACCACAGCCTTCTCAGCCTTCCATTAGTCTGCAGAAGCACTAATGAAGACAAGGCATCCATATTTTAAATCTTATAATGATATTACTACCCAACCCTCCTAAGTTAATTATTAGATTTTCACTTGATTACTAACTCACTCGTGGGTTATCCTGTGCCCTTCCCCTTAAACGGGGCACCGGCCCCCATGAGGAGCCACTCTCCCTAGAAACCCAACCAAAAACCAAAAAGAAACAGGGGTTGTACCATCACAATCATGCACATTGAAATACAACAAAAATAACACGCGAGGCATAAACCATCTTGCTAAATGAGTACATTATCAAAATCTCACAAGTCTATACACCCCATTCTCAAATCATGACATATCAAATACTCATAAAGAAAAGGCATAAATCCAACAAAAAATCACAATCCTCTAGAAGACTATAGATTCAGAATACTTTCATAACATTAACAGGGTTCCCTCACCAATGAACTAACAATGTCCCGAACCCAACAAGTCTACAAGACTCAACTTCATGAAAATATGACTTATTTTAAAATCCACAATAAATTTTGTTTCACAGTACTCATATTAAAATAAAGATTAAATAACAGTGCTACAAAAATACATAAATTATCTTTTAACTGATAATATCATTTGGACATTTATAATTTAACAAAAACAAATATAATAGCAATTCTTTTTCTATTTTAAAAAATTTATTACTAAAATAAATTTTTGTTTTCTTTTACTCAAACCAGAATTAAAAAAACAGTCTGATAATATACAGAATATAATGACCAATTACCAGTTAAAGAAATGACTTTCAAAATATATCTAAACGAATTAATAAACATATACATATATTTGTATATATATATATATATATATATATATATATTCATTTAATTAACACCCGAAAATTTTAATACAAAAAGATTTAAAACTTATAACACATGTTTCAAAAAAAACAATTATCAAAATCCCATTGCTGCACAAAGGCATATGAATTAAGGTATGTCTGCCCAACGTACAGTCTACGGACTGTACGCAGCAGTCCGAAGGACTGCCGCGCTAAGCCATGGATGGCCGAATGGTGGGTACGGCCGAGGCCGAACCACCATTCGGTCGGCCCAAAACAAAGTAAAAATAAAATTTATTTAAGCCGTAGGTATTACGGCCGAACACAGGGTTTCAATGGATTTTTATTAAATAAATATATATATATTTACATTTATATGTGTATATATATATATATTTATCTATATATATATACATATATATATATGTATTTATATATTTCGAATACAGAGCCTGATAACATAAATGTATATATAAACAAAGCAAAAATATACAGATCCAGAGTTCATATTAAGAAATTTATTTCTTTTCCCAGGGCAATACAACAGTAACAGTGTTTATTTCCAAAACCCAACCAAAATTCATTTAATTAAACAACAATCCCGAACCCCAGAACAAATTTCTTTTGATTGAATAATAGACCATAAAACATTTCTAAAGATCCGAATATTTTCTTTTCCACACACAATGAATTTCAAACCCCAGGAAGAAATTTCATTCACAAAGAACAATTTTTGTTTTATTTGATACTATAGGAAGAAAATAATTAAAAATGAGAAAAAGAACCTGGTATCCTGTGCCTGTAGAGGATCTGTGGAAGCTTTATCCTTTTTGTAAAGCTACTCCTTTGCTGCCGATTGTTTCCAGCAACAAATCCAGAACCTCCCTTAGACTGAACCCTCTTCTTCAACAAATTCTTCAGAATAACAAAAAGAGAAATAACAGAAAGATGTATGCAAAATTTCTCCAAAATCCAAAAAATAGAATGCCATCCCCGCACAAAGAAAAACCCCTAAATAAAATCAACACTCAGAAAGCCTTTTCAATTTCCTCTTCCAGTGAATACTAGAAGTCACTTCCCATAAATGAATAAAAACAATTATTAATCCAATAATTCCTTTTGTTTCCTTTTAACATGCTCATGCATTTGATTAAAAATTTAAATATATTCAAATCCACAAAATTTAATTTTTATTTATTTATTTATTTATCATCTCCACAAACCCTTTATTAAATAATCACATGCCCCTTAAAATAATTAAAATCAACCATTTGCAAGATTTTCTCAAAATAAATTTAATATTTTCACAAACTACTACTAACATTTATTTATTTATTCATTTATTTATTATTTTATGCTTTATTTTATTAATTGTTTAATTATTTAAATCACAACATAAAACCATACACCACATTAGATAAGTCATAAAATCACAATAACATACAAAGACCAACGTAACAACAAAATGGCTATGACCAAGACGCACAAAAACCAAGAAGGTACAAGACAATTGACATCTTGGAACAGAGTTACTTCTATGTCACCTTTGTTCAACTTCCTGCTATTGGGTTGGTACAATGCTCGCCCAGACCTATCGAAATAGGTGGAATCGAGTCTTATTCCTGCAAAGCCTGCATCCAACAAGATGATACACCACATACATAAATATAATCAATTACAAAGCATCGTGAGAAGGATTTGCAGTGTAGCAGGGCACTCGCGAATGAGTGATGCTACCTGTCCCCTCACCAAATCATATCATCATCTATTTCATTATAGAATTACATTAACTCGCATCAACATCATCAATCACTATTCTCTAGCCTTCTACATTCCAATTAACTTCATCAAAACAATTGTAATAAAAATGTCATTATAATATCCATGGCATGTTAAAAGTAATATAATCAGTAACAATCTAAGCTACCACAACATAATATCAACAATATCATCAAAACCACAATGTGCGAAACAAAAACCATAGAGAATGCCAAGAACAAGCCATAATATGAGGGGTATTACATCCTTCCCCCAAAGAATTCAGCTTACTCCTGGAAGCCAGTAAAAAGATAAGTATAAGAATCCCTGATACGAGAGGCATCCTCCCATGTAGCTGAAGCCTCATCATTCGGGTCCCACTGAACCCATACCTGATCAATTTCTCTGCCTCTGAGGGTAAGTCACTGATGCTGAAGCACGGCCACGGGCTCGAGAGCCAGCTTCCCATCCTCGACCTGATGAGCATTCCAATCAAGAACATGAGTAACATCAGGAAAAGATGGTCTAAGAACAGAAACATGAAATACATCATTGATCTGCGACAAACTGGGCGGAAAAGCTAAGTGGTAAGCAACAGGTCCAATCTGCTCTAACACCTCAAAGGGTCCAACGAAGCGAGGCGCAAGCTTCGAACCCTTTCCATAACGAATAGGGCTCGTCTGCGGGCGCACTTGAAGGAACACCCGATCACCTATTGCAAATTGCCGATCAACTCTATGAGCGTCAGCATACTTCTTCTGTCTATCCTAAGCAGCTACAAGATGCTCCCGAATGCGAGCCACCTGCTGCTCCATATCTCTAAGCATTTCGGGTCCAAGAAGCACCCTGCCCTCAAACCGATCCCAACTCAAAGGAGTATGACAAGGACGATCGTACAAAGCCTGAAAAGGAGCCATACCAATGGAACTATGGTACCAATTGTTATATGCAAACTCGACCAAGTACAGATAGTCCTCCCAACGTGATTGCTGGTCCATGACATACATACGAAGCATATCCTCTAGCACCTGGTTAACTCTCTCAATTTGACCATCAGTCTCAGGATGGTAGGTAGAACTGAAATTCAACTTAGTTCCCAAAGACTGCTGCAAAGATGTCCACAACATAGACGTGAATACCAGATCTCTGTCAGAAATGATCCTCCGTGGTATTCCAAGCAATCTAACTATATCATTCATGAACACCTTAGCAACATAAGATGCCATATACGAAGATTGAAGAGGGGAAAAATGAGCTACCTTAGTCAATTTGTTGACAATGACCATAATAGCGTCATGCCGTCTAGATGACATAGGCAACCCAACAATGAAATCCGTGGAAATAACATCCCATTTTCATTCCAGAACAAGATGAGGCTGTAGAAATCCTGCTGGATGATGATGTTCAACCTTTACTCTCTGACATTCAAGACATCGAGCCACAAAGTCGGCGATATCCCACTTCATTCCTGACCAAAAATAAAGCGAACGCAGATCCGCATACATTTTCTTAACTCCAGGATGTGCTGCATAAGGTGCCCGATGACCTTCCATTAAAATTATGGTATGAAGACCCTCTGAAGGAGGTACATACAACCGTCCAGAGAAATACAAAGCACCATCCAAATCCAACGAGTAACCAGCAAATTTCCCTTCCAAAGCTCTACCTGATTCCACCTCAGCTTTCACCTTTGAATACCAACTATCTGAAGGAAGGGTTGCGAGAATCTGACTCTTAAAATTCACCTCAAGAGTCATTGCAGAAACCTCATGCTTGCGTCGACTTAGAGCGTCAGCCACCACATTTTCCTTACCCTGAATATACTTCACCTCAAAATCATATTCACACAAAAATTCCATCCACCACCTCTATCTTGCATTCAAATTTGGCTGCGTGAAGATGTATTGTAAACTCTGATGATCTATATGCAACTCGAACTGATGCCCTAACAAGAAGTGCCTCCATCTCACAAGAGCATGAACAACTGCGGCCAACTCAAGGTCATGTGTGGGATAATTGAGTTCATGATCCTTTAGTTTCTGAGATTCATAGGCAATCACTCTCCCATCCTGCATCAACACGGCTCCAAGACCTTCCAAAGAGGCATCCGTACAAACCACGAAATCACCTGTAGGATCTGACATTGCCAGCACTAGTCAGTTTTTCCTTAAGAGTTTGGAAAGCTAACTGACAGTGCTCTGACCAAAGAAATTTCTTTCCTTTCCTCTGAAGTGATGTGATAGGATGCGCAATCCTTGAAAAGCCCTGCACGAACTGCCGATAATACCCAGCTAATCCCATGAAACTAGAAATTTCTGAGACATTAGTGGGCATGGGCCAATCTATGATAGCCTGGATCTCAGCAGGATCCATAGAAATTCCCTCACCAAAAATCACATGGCCCAAATACTGAACTTCAGTCTTATAAAAGTCACACTTTGCCAAGTTGGCATATAACTGGTTATCCCTTAAGCACTGCAAAACCTGCTTTAGGTGCACCTCATGTTCCTCCATAGACTTAGAATAGATCAAAATATCATCAAGAAACACAAGGACGAACCTATCCAAGTAAGTTCGAAACACCCCATTCATTAGACTCATAAAGACGGAAGGTGCATTCGTTAACCCGAACGGCATCACTGTAAACTCGTAGTGTCCGTATCGAGTGTGAAATGCAGTTTTATGAATGTCGGCCTCTACTATCTACAACTGATGATACCCTGATTTGAGGTTGATCTTGGAAAATACCTTTGCCCCTTTTATCTGATCAAAGAGATCATCAATCCTGGGAAGGGGATAAGGATTCTTTACTATTACCTTGTTCAATTGTTGGTAATCGATACAAAGACGGAGAGAACCATCCTTCTTTTTGACAAAGATCACTAGTGCTCCCCAAGGAGAAACACTAAGGTGGATAAACCCCTTAGCCAACAATTCCTCCAATTGCAGATGAAGCTCTTGGAGTTCCTGCGTGGTCATCCTGTATGGAGCCCAAGAGATAGGCTCAGCTCCAGGCACTAGATCTATCCTGAAATCCACCTCTCGCTTAGGAGGCATACTTGGTATCTCACTAGGAAAAACATCAGAAAACTCTACAAGGAGAGGGTAATCATTCAATGACGCCTCACAGCTAACCTCAGACTCAAGGTCACTAACCGACACTAGAAAGAGCTGACAACCCTGACGAAAACACCTTTTTAACTGCATAGCTGAGATCATTCTCAAAGAAACAGGCCTCTGAACACCCACAATCTCCACCTCTTTTCCAAAATCATCCACACACCGCACTGCTTTATGGCGACAATCTATCAAAGCACAATGTGAGCTTAACCAATCCACGCCTAAGACTACATCATAAGAACCAACTGGAAGAATTCTGAGGTCCACCTTAGTCGACATTGCCCCTAACTCTAACCTACAACCCTGCACAAGCTTCTCGACCATAACCTTAGATCCTGAAGCTAATTCAACCTGCCACTTTTTGCTTTGCTTTATTGACCCCAGTTTACATCGCTCAACAATTAAAGGAGAAATAAAAGAATCAGATGCACCAGAATCAAAGAGTACTGAAATGCTAGATTTATGCAATAAACCTGTAGTCTCAATGACGGTGCTCTGATGATCCGCCTGATGATTATCCACTGTGGTAAAGACTCGGTGAGATCTCCCTGCGTCTCCCACTGTCGGCTCGGACATAGCTAGTTTCTGACTAAACTTTGAAGCACTCTTCTGAGGACACATCCTAGCAATATGCCCTTGCTGCCCACATGAGAAACATCCAGAACCTCGACCAAAACCTCTTCCCCCGGATGGAGCATTTGATTGCTGGAAGCTCCCATGACTAGGTGAAGACTGAAAACTCAATGCAGGCTGCTCCTGACGTGCACGGTTTTGGTTCCGATCCCTGTGAAACTGAAAGTGGCCACCATGCTGAGAAGTAGTATTCGTGTGCTTCGGTTGAGATTGCTGCTACTGACCCCCTTTTGAAGGCACAAAATGGCTCTTAGAAGGTCCTGCCACCTGTGTCTGACCCCCTTGAGAACCAGCTCTAGGAGTGGGCACACTACCAATCTGCACTCCTACATGACCACCCAATGCCATAGCTAAGTTTTCTTCCACCAAGTGAGCCTTTTCGACAACTTCCATTGTCTTTGCTTCGAAGACTCATACGCCACCACTGATGTGAGCGTTCAAGCCTCGAAAAAAATAGTGTACCAACATCCCTTCATCATGACTAATCCCTGCATACTGTTTCAGTTCATAGAAGCGTCATTCATACTATTCTATTGACATTGCCATTTGCTTAAGATTGTGGAATTCATCTGCCTTGCACTGCCTCCAATGATCTGAGAGGTTCGCGAGCCCTGAACCTTTCCAAGAAAAACTCTCAAGTGACCATATTGATATCCATATGCAACTTTTGTTCCTCAAGCTGCCACCAAGTGGACGTGAAACCCCGCAAATGCATAACAGCACATCGAGCCTTGGTATTACTACCGTAGGGGTGCATTGCGAAGCATCGGCCCAAATCAATTAACCATGTCTCAGCTTCCAACCCTCCTCCAAAGCCATCGAAGGTAGGTGGATGAGCTCTCATCAAATCCCTCATATGGCCTGCTAATAAAGCATCCTGGTCAACTGAAGCTCCCCTATGCCTTGGAGACCTTTCTCTTTCTCTTTCAACCCACTGATCCCCATCAGGTCTAGGACCCAATCTATCAAGAAGCTCACCCAAAAAATGTTGTAACTGACCATCCAACCCCGGCTGTTCCGGGTTCGGTCCACCACCCGACGGATTGTTCTGAGAATTTTGTTGCTCCTCAGACTCATGACCATGAGAACTTGGCGATAAAGGACTCGGTTGGTTGGCTCCACGGCCACCACCTCGACCTCTTCCTCGACCTCTACCTCTACCTCTACCTCTGCCTCTAGGCATGCTTCTGCACAACAAGACAAAGGTACATATGAGCTCAAGAGCCAAAACGGGAAGGTTACCTAAAGGACATAACTACCTAGAGACCCCAGCGTTTGCAACCTTGGCTCTAATACCAAGTTGTAACGCCCGTCGTGCAAACCCCAAAGAACAACCACATATAAAGCACAAATTTTTTTTCTTTAAAGAAAATAAAATAATCATTATACCAAATATTAAACAATCATATACATCATCATAAACTTCATATCACTACAATACAAATAACATAACTAACTATGTTCTTTGGGGCACGCGAGGTCACATCGAATTAAACATTACAAAGCATCAACACATAAGATACCATTATAACAACATTAGATATATACATAGATTCCATCATGAGGAATCACATAGCCAAATAAGGATACAAGGTTGAAATTACATTACAACATCTTTTAAATATACAACATATCCATAAACATAATTTACATCATGTTTCCCAACCATGTGGGATGAATACAATATACAAGATTATTAAAATGCATAAAGATCAACTGATATAAATCTTCAACAGGATGAGACTAGACCAACGAATGTTGATGGGGAACCCAACGGTGTGCGGAGCACGTTCCACCCGACCACCCCCGTGCTAAGAGGTGACAGAGAAGTAACTCTGTCCAAGACTGTCAACTGACAAGAACTGATGTACAAACATACAAGAAGTACCAAACATAGAGCCATAACACTATACTCCAAATTGCAATGACACAAAACAATAACATCATATCATAGTACCATAAGAGTACAAGGCCATAAATCAAAGATCAATGAGATCATGCAAGACCACAAAGTACACTAAAGATGTATCAAGACAATATTCCATAAATCAAAATAAATCCATTTATCAACAATCTAAACCAACTCCCATAACCTAATTCCAGAGGAACACAATAAAGTAAAACACATGGGCAACTACAGGAGAGTGTCATCGCATAGTCCTACATGGGCTATCCTATGCTCTTCCTCCCAACTGGAGGTGTCGGTCCCATCTATGGCTATCCTATGCCGTTCCTCCCAACTGGAGGCGCCGGTCCATAGGTGACTCATGCGGAGCCGTAAACCTCTAGTGAAGACAAGGTTACAACCTTGCCGACCACGGCCTTCTCAGCCTTCCATTAGTCCGCGGAAGCACTAATGAAGACGAGGCATCCATATTTTAAATCTTATAATGATATTACTACCCAACCCTCCTAAGTTAATTATTAGATTTTCACTTGATTACTAACTCACTCGTGGGTTATCCTATGCCCTTCCCCTTAAATGGGGCGCCAGCCCCCACGAGGAGCCACTCTCCCTAGAAACCCAACCAAAAACCAAAAAGAAACAGGGGTTGTACCATCACAATCATGCACATTGAAATACAACAACAATAACATGCGAGGCATAACCCATCTCGCTAAATGAGTACATTAACAAAATCTCACAAGTCTATACACCCCATTCTCAAATCATGACATATCAAATACTCATAAAGAAAAGGCATAAATCCAACAAAAAATCACAATCCTCTGGAAGACTACAGATTCAGAATACTTTCATAACATTAACAGGGTTCCCTCACCAATGAACTAACAATGTCCCGAACCGAACAAGTCTACAAGACTCAACTTCATAAAAAGATGACTTATTTTAAAATCCACAATAAATTTTGTTTCACAGTACTCATATTAAAATAAAGATTAAATAACAGCGCTACAAAAATACATAAATTATCTTTTAACTGATAATATCATTTGGACATTTATAATTTAACAAAAACAAATATAATAGCAATTCTTTTTTTATTTTAAAAAATTTATTACTAAAATAATTTTTTGTTTTCTTTTACTCAAACCAGAATTAAAAAAACAGTCTGATAATATACAGAATATAATGACCAATTACTAGTTAAAGAAATGACTTTCAAAATATATCTAAATGAATTAATAAACATATACATATATTTGTATATATATATATATATTCATTTAACTACCACCCACAAATTTTAATACAAAAAGATTTAAAACTTATAACACATGTTTCAAAAAAAACAATTATCGAAATCCCATTGCTGCACAAAGGCATATGAATTAAGGTATGCCAGCCCAGCGGACAGTCTACGGAGTGTACGCAGCAGTCCGAAGGACTGCCGCGGACAGTCCCTAGACTACCGCACTAAGCCACGGACGGCCGAATGGTGGGTATGGCCGAGGCCGAACCACCATTCAGTCGGCCCAAAACAAAGTAAAAATAAAATTTATTCAGACGGCCGAATGGTGGGTATGGCCGAGGCCGAACCACCATTCGGTCGGCCCAAAACAAAGTAAAAATAAAATTTATTTAAGCCATAGGTATTACGCCCGAACACAGGGTTTCAATGGATTTTTATTAAATAAATAAATACATATATATATATATTTACATTTATATGTGTATATATATATATATTTATCTATATATATATACATATATATATGTATTTATATATTTCGAATACAGAGCCTGATAACATAAATGTATATATAAACAAAGCAAAAATATACAGATCCAGAGTTCATATTAAGAAAATTATTTCTTTTCCCAGGGCAATACAACAGTAACAGTGTTTATTTCCAAAACCCAACCAAAATTCATTTAATTAAACAACAATCCTGAACCCCAGAACAAATTTATTTTGATTGAATAACAGACCAGAAAACATTTCTAAAGATCCAAATATTTTCTTTTCCACACACAATTAATTTCAAACCCCAGGAAGAAATTTCATTCACAAAGAACAATTTTTGTTTTATTTGATGAACCTAGTATCGTGTACCTATAGAGGATCTGTGGAAGCTTTATCCTTTTTGTAGAGCTACTCCTTCGCTGCCGATTGTTTCCAGCAACAGATCCAGAACCTCCCTTAGATTGAACCCTCTTCTTCAACAAATTCTTCAGAATAACAGAAAGAGAAATAACAGAAAGATGTATGCAAAATTTCTCCAGAATCCGAAAAATAGAATGCCATCCCCGCACAAAGAAAAAACCCCTAAATAAAATCAACACTCAGAAAGCCTTTTCAATTTCCTCTTCCCGTGAATATCGGAAGTCACTTCCCAGAAATGAATTAAAACAATTATTAATCCAATAATTCCTTTTATTGCCTTTTAACATGCTCATGCATTTGATTAAAAATTTAAATATATTCAAATCCACAAAATTTAATTTTTATTTATTTATTTATTTATCATCTCCACAAACCCTTTATTAAATAATCACATGCCCCTTAAAATAATTAAAATCAACCATTTGCAAGATTTTCTCAAAATAAATTTAATATTTTCACAAACTACTACTAACATTTATTTATTTATTCATTTATTTATTATTTTATGCTTTATTTTATTAATTGTTTAATTATTTAAATCACAACATAAAACCATACACCACATTAGATAAGTCATAAAATCACAATAACATACAAAGACCAATGTAACAACAAAATGGCTATGACCAAGACGCACAAAAACCAAGAAGGTACAAGACAGTTGACATCTTGGAACGGAGTTACTTCTATGTCACCTTTGTTCAACTTCCTGCCGTTGGGTTGGTACAATGCTCACCCAGACCTATCAAAATAGGTGGAATCGAGTCATATTCCTACAAAGCCTACATCCAACAAGGTGATACACCACATACATACATATAATCAATTACAAAGCATCGTGAGAAGGATTTGCAGTGTAGCAGGGCGCTCGCAAACGAGTGATGCTACCTGTCCCCTCACCAAATCATATCATCATCTATTGCATTATATAATTACATTAACTCGCATCAACATCATCAATCACTATTCTCTAGCCTACTGCATTCCAATTAACTTCATCAAAACAATCGTAATAAAAATGTCATTATAATATCTATGGCATCATAAAAGTAATATAATCAGTAACAATCTAAGCTACCACAACATAATATCAATAGTATCATCAAAACCACAATGAGCCAAACAAAAACCACAGAGAATGCCAAGATTAAGCAGTAATATGAGGGGTATTACACTGAAACCACACTTTCATCCTTGGGCAAAGAGCTTCCTGAGGTACAGTGTGGGACCTGAAATTTGGCTAGCCTAGCCCTAAAACTAATTTTTGGTTTGCAGTGTGATCGAAGGACCTTATAGTCCCCATCATTCTCGTCCCTCATTTTAAAACACCCCTTTAAGCTAAGGTAAGTTAGGGTAGCCTTCCGATCTTGGCTCTTCGTGACCTGGGGCCTTGAACGTTGTTGATCCCTCTCTCTTATAGTGATGAACAATAGATGATTCTTTTAAAAAAAATATATCACCTTTCCATTATGACTCAAATATTAAAATGTTGAACAATGATCTTATTAAAGACAAATTAAGATTATGTGGGTAGTGAAAGATCAGTATGGACCGTGTTCATTGCATTTGGGGAAATGTTATTTGTAATTGAAGATATAAAGACCTTATTGTAAAAGGTGCATTTTCAATTGAAATCTACATATAAAAATGCTCACTTTTTTGGCATACAACAGATTCATCGCCAGCAATTCACCAATGGAAAATTCACCGCTAGTAACTCACCACCATGACAAATTCATTGTGGGAAAATTCATTGCCAAGTAAAATTTACTCCCAACAATTCACCGAAGTGGAAAATTAACCGAATTAATGTTTTTTAATATATATTTCAAAGAGTTTGAATTTTTTTTTTAAATAATTTTCACTTGTTACAATACAATTTTATTTTTTAAATATTTTTTATGTTTATTTTGATATGAAAATTATGCACTAATTTTCATAAAAAGTTAAAAGAAAAATAAATTATTTACTTTCATTTCTACTTCAAATATTATTTTATTTTTCCATGTGTTTATTTATATATACAATTTCTTTTTTGTTGGTGTGTTCCTTTGTTTTATACAATAAACATAAAAAAAATATTTTAGAAAATATATATTATACAATATTGTATAATGAAACAATGGAACAAAATTATTTTATATAAAATATTATATATACAATTTTTTATTTTTCTATGTGTTTCTTTGCACAAATATTAAAAATATATATTTTTCCATGTGTTTATTTATATTAAATTAATTTTTTTATTTTTTATCATCATAAATTTTCCATGTGTTTATTTATGATATTAAAATTAAGTTAATTGATTTATTTTTTATTTTTATTATCATAAAATATATTGAAAAATATTTTTATTTTTATTATCATAAATCAAATTCTCTAAATTTAATACGACTAATTTTTTATTATCATAAATCAAATTATTCTTTAAAAAAAAAAAAATTTGAAATGTATATTAAAAAACATTAATGGCGGTTAATTTTCCACCTCAGTGAATTGCTGGCAGTGAATTTTACTTGGCCATGAATTTTTTCATGGCAGTGAATTTTCTCATGATAAATTTTTCATGGCGGTGAATTTTCCCACAGTGAATTGTCAGCGATGAATTTTCCATCAGTGAATTGCTAGCGATGAATTTTCCTAGAGCCCACTTTTTTCATGCCATCAACATATGCTTGTGCACTTGGGAGTTATTAGTGGTTTTAATGCTACATCTGGAAGAGATTTCTAAGAGGAGGTTGAAATCTCTGCCAAGAGGATGGACCATTCCCACCTTGGGTTTGCTATTCGCTCAGAGAGTGGATAAAATGCCTCAATAGAATTTTTGGTTAGAGTAAATTCTTTTCTATTGTTAGTATTTGTGGTTTTTCAGTGATGCTTCAGTTTGGTGTTGTGTTTGTACAATGGTGTTCCCATTTTTCGTTTCCAATCTTTGAGCACTAATAGAGCAATATTTTGGCGAGTGGGAGACTCATTAGATTTGGTAGGTCTTCGTGATGAGTCTACAAGTTGTTTCCTCTTAACTTTATATGTTATCTTTCTATTGTATAAGTGTGATCCACCAAGGATGTCTATCCTTGTAGTTGGGAAATGGACATATCTTTCTCAGACTATGCATGGTAATCATGTAGTGGACTTCAATATGATTGTGCCAAGGATCCACTAGATGTACCAAGTGATAGTGATTGTTCATCATGGAGTATAGAGCCAAGAATTGGGCATCAAAAGGATGTGTATAGATATCACCATAGATTGATTAGTACCAAGAGAATAGGATCAAGGTAATGAGAAGTAGGGTTGGGTGGTTGGCCAAATTCATATCTACATCCTTTACAAGTTCTTTAATTTGTATAATTTTCCTTGCAATCAATTGATCAAACCCAGACTTCTTGTTGTACTTGTGTGTTCATGATATTGCCTTCATGCTTCAAACATGCTCTTTACTACCTCCACCCTTGCTTCCATGAGTCTTTCCTTCTCTATTCTCAGGTAAGGATACCCATCTTTCTTCATTTGGCTCTAGTGATTGCCATTACTTTTGCACCCTTAACCACATCAATAATGTTGGCATTCCCTATGCATGTTTTCTATTGGAATTTCAATTAGCACCTCTGGAGTGCTTATTGGAAACGGTCAGCTATTTCAAATGTTTGGTAACACTTCTTCATTATTTAAAGAGGAGAAGTCCCTCTCTACTGATTTCAAATGTAAAAAGTGATCTACCCTATCTTTTTAATCAACTATAGGACACAAGGGTGCATAAACACAATGAGTCGTAGCTAAGGATTTTCTCTGGTTTTTGCAGATTAGTAACTATGACTAACTAAAGATTTTAAACTATCCTATTTCCCCAAGAAAAATAGAGCATGAGAGAATATGAGTGGAATGATGGGGTTGGATTATTTGTTTTGACCATCTTGCTAGGATATGACCGAGGCTCTAAACTCTCAAACTTATACTGGAATAAGGTTTTATGCAAACAACCGCTCTCACAGTAAGATAGATCTTGTGCTTTCCAAGGAGGAGGAATCCCTATATGTAGTGTAGGATGCAAGATGTTTCATTAAACAACATCAAACAATAATTTTCCAATGACAAAGTATCCAAGGAGGAGGAACAACACAACATGATGATCTAGTTGGAAAACTTGCTAAGGAGGAGGAATCCCTATCTGAAGTGTAGGCTACAAGATGTTTCATTAAACAACATCAAATGATAATTTTCCAATGAAAAGGTATCCAAGGAGGAGGAACCCCTATCCAAGGAGGAAATTGAGACAACAAATTATTAAACACAATGTTGAAAGTACTCAAATATTTGGATCAAAGGCATGTGCTTGCTGATTTTCTTATTCAAATTCTTTCAACAAATTACAATAAATTGGGACATGCAAAGGCACAAAATCATGCACAATTTCTCATCAACCAATCAACTCTCATGCAAGAGTGAACCAATAAAAACTTGCAAACTTGAGGAAACAATGACATAACAATTTTGCGTAGTAAGTAAAATTTAACTTAACAATGAGCCCAAGGCTCTTATTTATAGAGCTCAAAGGAGTGGGCAACCCCAAAATCTCCTTGAGTCAACAAGATCAATTGCCAATAAATTGGAAAGATTTATTCCTAAAAAGTAAGAAATCTATCAGTAAACTAGAAGTCTACATCAGTTAACTGGCACTAAACTACAAGAGAACTTTAATGTACATTAGGTTTCACTAGGATAGACATCCATGATTTACGGGATTAGTCATCCAAGATTAGTGGAGTAAAAAAAAACATCCACAATCAATGGAAGTCAACAACAAACATTCCCCATAAATAGAGATAAGCATGCATGAATAAAGGGGGGAATTAGTTAACTTGGAATGAGTCATCATGTCAACTAAATACCAATCATTAATTTCTTCCTAGAGATTAGGACGTCCCAGCCTAGATTTCCTTTCACGTTTCACCACTTCTAGTCAACAGCTCCTCGATCCAAGTGTTGAATTCTTCTGCTGATAGACAGTTAATGCTTTGTAGGATAACGATGTGGTGCTGCACCATCTCCTCTCCATTTGTGATTTTGCTCTTGGTAACTTTGGCGGCTCTGTTACTGAAGTGATATACTCTTTGTAGTTGTGTCATCCATTGAATGGTGATGTCATTTATGCTTCCAAGGCATCCATCTTGACTACGAGCTTCACTTAATGTAGGTTGGTGTCTATCATTTTTAGGAAATCATGGTACAAGATCATTTTTGTCTTGTATTGTGCCTGAAAGTACTGCATCCTAGGTATGTGCAAGATCATGATGGGGCAAAAAGTGGCAATATGATGGGAATGTGTAGGCTATGTGGTTGACGACCTTTTCTTAACCCAAAATTGATGAAATGAAAAGTGTTTTTAAAGGAGATTCTCAGTTTTCCACCAATATAAATTATGCTTCACTTTGAATTTAATAAATAATTATTATTCATTTATATTTGAATTATGACTAAAGTCTTGATTGATAGGCTGATTGAAAAACATCTATATATTACAAAAAACATCACAATTTTTGAATCCTAAACATGTGTCACATTTTATGCTTTGCATACTATAGGATTAAAAAATCAAAATCAAATTTCATGAAGTTTTGACCAAGTTAAGGTGGTTAGACATATGATTTTTTATATTTTTTAAAAGTTGTAATAAAAAATTCATAATTAATTATTTACTTGGAAAAAAATTACAAAAAAATATGCATCACATTGAGACATGAGTCCTCTACTTATATCTAAAATATTATAAAAATATATTATCATTTTATTGTGGTTAGGGTGGTCAGACAAACACCTACTTCTTATTTTTTCCTTGAAATTTAAGTACTACTACATTGAAATTTCAAATTTTCACCAAATAGATTTTATTTTTTAAAATAAACCTAGTAGTTTAGAAACTACATTCAATTTTCTATAGATTCTATTCTTACATATTTTTGTAATAATATAGATAACTTATTCAAATTTTTACGTCAAGTTGCCTAACTCTGATTTTTCTATATTTTTCACCACTTAAGGGCCTGTTTTCTCCATGATGATCCTACACATGTACCCTCCTAAAAAACTTAAAGAATGATTGTGCACACTACCTTGCTCTAACAACTCTAAAAATCCTTAAAAATACCACCACCTGCAAAGAAGTTTTTTTTTTGGAAAAATTCTGACACATGGGTTTTGTTCGTGCTTCAAAGCTAAACATACCCAATTCGTTGGAATTTTGATTTGATGAATTTTCTGGAAAAATCCCTAAAAATAGGGGCAAAAACTTTGCTGATTTTGAAAAATTTGAAGAGATGGGTTTCTTTGGAAAGTTATGTTGATCATACCTAGTTGATTAGATTTGTGATACCCTGTTGTTTACTATGACATGCAATAATTTTAGACAGAAGAGAAGAAGAAGATGAGATGAAGAATAGAATTTATTGTTGCCCTCTCTGAAAAAAATGTTTTGTTGGATTCAACCTTTAAAAAGATAAACTTTTTCTGCTACTGATCTTCAAAAAATCATGAAGAATGATCGAAAAACATCCTTACAGAGCTTATTGATGTTCAAACCCTCAACCTGCAAAATAAATAAGTAAAATGGGAGGCCTAGGATTGATCTCATATAATCCAAGCTTGAATCCTTCAAATAAGGATGACAACTCATGATTTGGCTTGATTTTGAGTTTTCATCACCAAATCCCATTGATTTTGGGGTTGTTTTAAACAAATTTCCTCCAAAATATCTTTGCCAAGTCAACAAATCTATCCTTAACCAAACTAGGTGTACTTTTTCAAGGTTGAGCTCTTTTTATCATTTCTCGTGTTTGAGTGACCCATGTTTTCCCTTTGTTCTAGGTTGATCAGACGACCTTGAGTTTGTGTCGAAAGATTCACTATGAAGCTAGATCCATGCTGAAGAACTATTCTTGGGAGGCATTAAGTTGAAAAACTGATTTTGGAGGTCCAGAAGAAAGGGTGCCTTGCTCAAGGAGGGATGCTTTTCCGATGCCTTAGTCAATTTTCAATGTTGCTCTTCAACCTCTCCATTCAGATCTCCAGTGTTCTGATTTGAAACCCATGTTGAATGGTGAGTCAAACAATCAGGTTTGATGATTCATCAGGTGGCTAGCTCAGTCCTGCAAAGGATGACAAGTGTTTCAAATTCTAGAAGTCAGCTTAGGGTCCTTAGAAGCAAGGGCACCCCTAGCCAGCAGGGGCGCTTTTTCCCTTTCTGCCATTGATTTTCATGTTAAAACTACTCCAGTTTGATCTTCGCCATCAGGTGATTACTCTATCGGATTCTTTCATTTACAATTTTGTTGTCGAGGTTGACCCAAACGGAGAAGGTCATCCTAGGGGTCCTTCAGAAATTTGACATCATTTGAGTGCCCAAAAGAAAAGGCACCTTTCTCTAGAAAGGGCCCTTTTTCCTAACATTTGACAAATTTTTCCATGCTTCTCATTCAGTCACTGACTTGGGCATTTTCTGCTTGATTTCCTCCTCAAGTCACTTGGCAAGTCCGATGAAAGTGTTGTTGATTTGATCAAGAGGTTGACTGATAAACAAGTTCATTATTCACTGCAACTATTGACGAGGTCATCAAGTACCTTAAAAGGATGGGCACCCCTAGAAAGCAAGGGAACTTTTTCCTTGTATCTTACTGATTTATCCTTCAATTGGAATGTTCATTTGATCAATCATTGCAATCATTTGACTTGTCTCACAAACTTGCTAATAGATTCGTTGTCGAGATGGACTGGAGTTGGAGAGATCTCACAAAGGTGACATTTCTCAATGGGTTACACCTTGACCACCCCATTCAAGGGTGCCTTTGCTTGACAAGGGTGCTTTTTCCCATGTTGGACAATCATTTTTGATGATCTTCATAATTTCCTCTTTGCACTCTATTGACATTTTTCAGCAATCACTTTATCAGATGATCTTGCTTATTGTTACATTTTCAAGCCAACACAAACACGAAGAGGATGATTGTCTTAGAGGAATCAAGTGATTGCATTTTCCCCTTGAGAATCAAGGGCACCCCTCTCTAGAAAGGGCTCTTTTTCCTTGTGCCTGAATTCTCCCTTGGTAGAGTTTCCAGAGTTAGTCAAATTTTGACCTTTTTCAGTTTTAGAAATCTCCTCCATCAAAGATCACCTTTTTTTTCCTTTTCTGCCAAGGTTTCTTCATTGAAGCTTTTGAAGCTTAACTTTCAACACCTAGCATTGGCCAATCCTCCATTAATGGCTATGAAGCTCTTGGTTTTTGTTCTAAAAAAAGAAAACATACCCACCAAATTTAAACATGTCTTTTGATGATTCTGACTTGACTAGTGCGAACGTGAAGTCGAATAAAGTCATTTTCATCGGTTTCTGGGAAGGTTCTATTTTTAGGGAAATTTCCCTAAAAAATGGAGATTTTCAAAAATTTAACCACATGTTCCTTGACAGAAACCCAAAAAAAACCTATGTTCAGTTTGACCTTAAACAGACTTTTGATGACATTTTTTCATTGTTTAGCTCAATTTAAGTAGAATGCCAAAAATTTGTTTTGGGTACAACATTTTCCTCGAACAATTATAATAGTTGTGATTCCTTAGCCCACACAATTTACAATGAAATCCTATATTACTTTGAATTGCAAGACAATCTCCCACAAAACATCCCACCAATTACACTTCTAGCATTAAATGATTGACACCCATTGATAATCATACACAATCCAACCACCATCTTTGCCACTAGTAGTCTCATGTCTATTATTATTTCTTTGATTTCTAAAAGATCCAGGAGAATCCCCTTAGTCATTTGATTGTTTAGTAGCTTTGTAGGCATTGTGGTTGGTGTCAACTTTTCCCCTTGTGCAATGAGCACTTGGGCACCCTTGGTTCTTAAATCACATGAGCAATTTTAATGGAATGCTTACAATTAGCCTCAATGTGACCTGTATGTCTTATAATCATAACACCAAAGGTCCTTGGCTTCTTTCTTGTGTCTTATTTTAGCTCTTTCATCAAATGATGCATTTATTTTCTCATAACTCACATACTACAATTCATAAATCATCATTGGAATCTAAATTATTGTTGTCACTCCTCTTTCTCAAGTGTGTGGATGTTTTATTTTCACTCTCAATATCCATCACTTTGTTATATGCATCTTTGGACAAAGATGGAACCACCCTCATCTTCCTTTGTAATAAGTCTACAATCCCATTAACAAATCATTGCTCTTTTAGATTGTCAATGGGTGTATTCTTAAAGAAGTCTTCTATCTTAAGCTCAGATAAATTCATTTTTCCTTGTTGGGTGTTTTCTTTAAGTATTCTATTATAACCTTACACAATTTTTCAAGTTTACATTGTTATCCTTGAGAGGCTTGAATATTTTCATGCAATCAAAATCTTGGAACACTCAATATTTTTTACCTCTTTGTCAATTGATTGCACCACATGAAAATGTCTACCTAGCATTTCTCCAAAGAGAAAAAATTTCACCTAGTGATTGGTCTTGTGGTGATCCAAAAAGAACATTACAATCTATAGGTGCCAATAAGCTTTAGAAACATAACCGAGATGTTTATTTATGGTCAGTTCTCTATGGGTGTCACTCCTTTCCTCAACCAATGTTAAATTATCCTTGAGCAAGATTTGAGGAAGCTTGGAATATTGATGGTAACTTCTTTTATTTTTTCATTTAGTTAACGACTTTATTGGATATTATGCACCTAGGATAGGATGAGCTTGCTTAGGTGGGTTATCTACCAAGTAGGTTGTACTTACATCATGTGATATGTACTTTCCTTGTTTCATGGAGTGTACACACATGTGAATACATCCCCTATTATCTCACATTGGTTGTAAATTCATATCTCTTGGTGGTGTATCCTATATAAAGCCACTTGTAGCTCTCATATTAGCATCCAATCTACCAAGTCTAATCTATATGCAATCACACATTGTATATTTGCATAGCTTAATAGAATGGAATTATTATCTTATTTTTGGTCTCCTTGTGATTTCATTGAAGCTCCTTGATCTTGTGTGCATATCTCCATAGTCAAATTACATGGTACCAAAGAATTTTGTACCAACTCTTACAAGGTATTAGAGCTTGTGGGATTGCTTCTTGTTAGATTTTTTAGATATCTAAGTTGTAATCTCATATTTTCTTGAAAATTTGGAAATGCTCCTCTTTGTGGCTTTGTATTGTAGGTTTTTTTGGGGAGTTTCTTGAAGAAAATATAGCTCACCATTGAGTTTAAACATCCAAGAAAGTTAGTTTGTCTTTTGTTGCATCCAAACAAACACAAAAGGATATATCTACAAGGGTTTGAATGAAGGAACTTTTTGTTGGGAATTTACAAATCACTTGTCACTCGAAGCATTTTTAGGGAAAAATTTCCCCTACCATTGTGTCTAAAATGCCTAAAAATGTATTGATCGACTTCCAAATCATTTAAATTGGGCAACATGGATCAAAGCCATTAGGGAAAATTTCCCACCTCCATTGTGTGTAAGTATCATTTGCAAGATCAATTGGAAAAATATTTTGTTGGCATCACAATTTGCACAAGCATTTTCACTTGTTGGCATGGGTGAATCTACTAAGCAAGGTACACAACAAGAATATTCAAATTTTCTAAGGTATTTTTACTAAACACAACGTGCTCTCATTCATGGTCTACATAGGGTACCCATAGATATAACTCCAAGGTGCCACATGGTGTAGAACCCCACCTCTACCAACACCTTAGCAGTGACAACTACAAAAATTTCCCATATTGCTTAAATATTTTATGTTTCCCATGGCCTTTAAACCACTATCAATCTAGCATATTTTTTGAAAGTGCATATTTTTCATGTGGTTTTCATTGGTGCAATCAGATTTATCCTATTTTGTCAAAAATTTGTACTTTCAACACCATGGCCTAATCTAGCATCTATAATGTACTAAGATCAAGACCACTTCATTGATTTCTCAAGTGGAAAATGTAATCACACTAAGTATAAAGTGGCATCATCATAATTTGCTAGAGGTTTCTCATGATTTGAGTGATTTTGGGTGATTTTCATCTTTTGGTTTCATTTGTCTTTGTTGGTTGAGTTTCTTGATTGATCTATTTTGTGATTAATTTGAAGAGACAATCATGGTTATCAAACAAAATCTACTTGTTTATCATCTTGGAAAAAGGGAAATATAAGACTATAAGTCCTAGTGAGATGAACTCCTAAATCATTTTAGATGGCTTAGTCTCTTGCCTTATCTCTAAGTAATTGTTTCCAAACCAAGTACTCTACATCAAAACATTGTATGACAAGACAAGATTTATCATATGCTAGAATTAATTCTAATTTACATCAACATTGACACCATGATGGCTATCATTCACATTAAATGCCCCCGTGCCCTTTGGATTAGAATATGGTAGATGTTTGATGACGCATGGATCCATTCCCAAAGGATCCTATTGCAAATTGTCTTGTACCTATTGATGTTTTTTACCATATGATCAAGATACAACCGATGTGCTTGCTAAAGGGGAAGAGCTTGAACATTGTGATGACATTGAGACTTCTCTTGATGCTTATTCTCGTACATGCACTCTTATTGATATTTTGGCTTCTACATAGGATTCATCTTCTTTATCTTCAAGTTAGCATCTTGAGGCTTAGGACTCTTGTATTTCAGAATAGTAGATACATCTAGTGGTCATGCTCAAACATATTTTTTGTACACAACATCAAGGGATGAACAATGTAGCCGAGTGACAAGCACTATTTAATATCATCTCCATCTTAGTCTACTTCCAAGTTCAATGTTGGTTTTGATAGGGCTTACAATGATTCAATGGAGTTGGATCATATTCATCATCTACCAAAGACAACTTTAGGGGATGAGTATTTGACAAATCTTGCAAGTTTGTTCTATGTCCCATCTTGCAAATTTGGAAGACACTATTGAGGACATGCATATCCTCTCTAATGAGAGTTCCATCATAATTTTTGACTTGTAATCTTTGGATTTTGTTCTACATCTATTTCCGCAAGGTTTTGGATTGTCATGTTCTTCAATCAGGCTTAAGACTCCTAATTTAATTGTACCTTTCAGCACAAATAGAGAAATTTGAACAATTTCTAGAGACATAATACAAAATGTTTTTTACTGAACACTTTTGTTGCTTTCTAGAATGGGAAGATATCCTATATAAGCCCTCGTGTTTGTTTCTTCCTAATGGGAGGAATGTTGTTTGGCATTCGTGGATCATCTTCAACATTCACAATTGAGCATTTATCATCAGTGTAAGAGATTAAGCATTGAGAAAGGTCTATATGGTCTCTATTCTAGGGGGATTTTTTCCTTGCATGGTTTTTTATATCATTCTCAATTATTTTGAGTGGGGTCACTTAACCCTACTCTCTTTATCCTCTCTTGGGGGTAGTTTTTTCCTATAAGCCTTCTCATTCTCTTATTTTCAAGGGGATCATAACATAGCTACAAATTTTTCAGGATCCAATTATCCATCTTTCCTACCCACCTAAACTATACTTATGGGGGTTGGTGCATTTTTTTATTTTGGCATTTAGTTAATTACTTTATTTTATTTTTGCATTTTTCCTTGTGCTTTCACTAAAGCTCATTGATCTTTAATTCCTATCTCCATAGCCGAATCATATAGATATGACTTACAATTTTACTATTTCTCATACCTTGGACATGACAGAACTTACCCAATTAGAGGAAGGTTCCAAGGAAAATAGATTCTACATATATCCAATTTCCAAGCCCTTGAGACTTTAGGTCTTGAAAAAAAATAAAAATTATTTGACATCTCTTTATATGAGGCTTGAATTAATAAGATCCTCCACCTCAAACATTGGTGCCTTGGGGGCTTTCAATTCACTTCATATAAACTAAGAAAATAAGATCAATAAAACTTAAGCAAGCCTTCATGATCCCTAAATTGGATCGAAGCATGCTAGACAATTGGGTTCATAATGGAGGTCACCTATTAGGACTTGACATGGGAGAATCATTTGTCACCTAATTGAAAAATACAAAATGCATACTAGTTCACAAAATAGTTTAGAAGGTGTAAGGGGTGATCTATGTCAATTTTAATATCATACTGAATGCATAGAAACTAATTCAAAAAATTCAAGACAAGACACAACAAATACCCTAGGAAAACCCTCCTAAGGGAGAAAAACCCAACAACAAATCTCTTTCTTATATGTAAAATAATGGGAACAATTCCTTTTACAAAGGGTCCAATCTCAAGGCCAATCTACAACATCAATTTTAGATGCAACAATCTATCTTTCCTTGATATTGAATTCTGCTTCACAAATTTGCAATCTACAATGTAATGCTCTTGAATGATTTCACACTTGAATGAAGGAAATAATTGAACTTGCTTGATGATCGAATGGAATGAAGTGAGCTTGTATATATACATGATGGTGGAGAGGTTGCACCTCTTCATGTGTAAGGTTGGCCTTCATAAGAAATATAATTACAAATAACATAATTCAATATACAAGGAAAGTCGGCCTCTATAGAAAATCGCTCCTCCAAGAATAATCATGCCTCTTAGCAATAAACAAGTATTAATCATTATTTAGCAAATGATGTGGCCATTCATGAAATTGTTCTTCACTGATTAAATAGCCAATCGACTATAATTTAATTGTCCTCTTTATTCAATTTGGGCTGGAAGGATACGACTGACATTGTAATTAAACATTAACACTCCCTCTCAGCTAGGGATGATACTTCTAGTTGCACAAGACATATCACCTCATCATGATGTCTACCATAATGGCTACACCCATATGTGAAAAGAGGGATATCACCTCATCATGATATTAGATATCACCTCAATGTGATATCAACCATAATGGCTACAACCATGTATGGTATGTACAAGTGTTCATCACTTGCATGATGTTGTCACCTCAACATGACTTTCACCATGGCTCTCCCAGAGGGTGAAACACAAGTACAAGGAAATCATCACAGACTCTCCCACATGATGTTGTCATGGAGCCATACACATGACATCCACCATGGCTCTCCCAAAGGGTGGAACAAGGGATTTCACCTCAAATCTCAAGGAGAAATGCATTAACAAGGGATTTCACCTCAAACTTCTCTCATAGAGAAGAACTCATTAACAAGGGATTTCACCTCAAACTTCTGTCATAGAGAAGAACTCATTAAAGAGGATAACTGATACTCAGACTCCTTCTCAGTTAGGGATGTATTCTCCACCATACCAAGCTTATCTCAAAAGTAATCAAACTTTATCCTAGAGAGAGGCTTGGTGAGAATGTCTGTCATCTACTCATCGGTGTTGATATACCTCAATTGTATAGCTTTCCTCAATACCATATCTTTGATATAATGGAATTTGATCTCAACATGATTGGTTATATCATGAAACATAGGATTGAAAGAAAGCTTCACATAGCTCTGGTTATCACAATGAATGATAGTAGGCTCCATTGATTGTCCAAACAATCCTACAAGGAGCTTACGAAGCCACACTACTTCCTGAGCTGCCACATAAGCTGCAATATACTCTACCTTTGTTGTACTCAATGCTACAGATGACTGCTTCCTACTACACCAAGAAATCATAACAGATCCCAAACTTAAGAAACACACAGAGGTACTCTTCTGATCAGTGATACATCCTACCCAATCAGAATCAGTATAACCATGCAACTTCAAATTTTCATCTGAAGAATATCTCAGCCCATATCCAACTGTGCCACACAAGTATCTCAAGATATGTTTCATTGCAACAAGATGTATCTTCCTTGGTTCACACATGAACTGTTTGAGAGCACTTACTGCATAGCAAATATCTAGTCTAGTGTTGACTAGATACATCAATGATCCAATCAATTTCCTGTATAATGTGGGATCCACCAGATTTGAACTAGTTGCAGCCTCTTTCAACTTGTGCAAGTTGGTCTCAATAGGTGTAGACATAGATTTGCAATCCAACATGCCAAACCTCTTTAGAATATCAATAATGTACTTCCCTTGACTTAGAATCATCTCATCTGGTTTCTGCCAAACTTCTAAGCCAAGGAAGTAATGCATGAGCCCAAGGTCCTTCATCTCAAACCCAAAAGCCAACTCCTTCTTACATTTGATAATGGGGTGCTCCTCACAAATAAGAATCAAATCATCAACATACAAGACCAAAATCAATGCTTCACCATCAATTACCTTGAAATACATATTTGAGTCAACATCATTTTTGGAGAATCCCAAGCTTGAAAATCAAAGATCAATTCTTTCGTACCATGCATGAGGAGCCTGCTTAAGACCATACAAGGCCTTCTTTAGCCTACAAACATGAGACTCCTTCCCATGTACCTCAAAACCTTCAGGTTGCTCAATATAGACTTCTTCCTCGATTACACCATTGATAAAAAATTTCTTCACATCCATCTGAAGAATCTTCCATCCTTTAGATGCAATAATGGAAATGATAGTCCTGACAGAAGTATACCGAGCAACTAGATTGAATGTTTCTTCATAGTCAACTCCCTCTTTTTGTGAGAACCCTCTAGTCACGAATATTTCCTTGTACTTCTCAATCATCCCATCAACTGCATGCTTGATCTTGAAGAGCCATTTTGAAGATACCATAGATTTTCCTTCGAGTCTAGGAACAATGTCCCAAATATCATTCTTGAGAATTGACTGATATTCCTCTGTCATAGCATCTTTCCAAACTTGTTGACTAGAAGCTTTTTCAACACTGGAAGGCTCAGACTCAATAATTTGACTCATCAAGGCTACATAGTTGGAAAACCTGTGCGGTCTCTTTCTCTAAAAGTTCCTCTTGGAGCTGCAAACCTCTCTGCCTCCTACATTGTTTTCCTAGCCCAAAGAGGTCTCTTACGACCAATCACAATGTTTGTAGGCCTGTCAATAGGTTCCAAGGGCTCAACTGGATCATCATCTTCTTTTGGTTCAGGAGCCTCCCTTTGATTCTCAGGAGCGTGGTCACTTCCATATCATGTGAAGACTCTTCATTATCAATATCCATCTGAGTGCCCTTAGATCTTCTGAAAGCAACATCTTCCTCAAATGTGACATCTCTATTGATCTCGATCAACTTCTGGTTTGGGATGTAGATTTTGTAAGCTTTAGTTGTCTCACTGTAACCAACAAATATCCCCTTATTTCTAGAAGGCTCCAACTTTGTTCTCTTTTCCTTTGGTATATGAACATATACTAGACATCCAAAAATCCTCAAATGACTCACTTATAGCTTCTTCCCAGTAAAGGCTTCTTCAGGAGTCATGTTCTCCAAGATTCAATGAGGACTTATGTTCTGAACATAGACTATTTTCCTAGATGCTTCTACCTAAAGGAATGTTGAAAGATCTTGGTCATGGATCATAGCTTTCACTACTTCCACAATAGTCATGTTCTTTCATTTAGCAACACCATTCTATTGGGGATTATAAGGGATACTGAACTCCCTCTTAATCCTAGCTTCAATGCAGAAATTTCAGAAGCTGCTAGAAGTGTACTCTCCTCCATTGTCAGATCTCAAGACTTGGATCTTCTTTCTGAATAGATTCTCTACCTGAGCTTTGTATTCCTTGAACCTTTCTAATACTTCCTCAAATTCTTTAGATTTCAAGAATTAAATCTAGGTCTTTCTAGAGTAGTCATCAATAAAAAGAATGTAATACAAGAAACCACTTGAAGAAGCAACAAACATTAGACCACATAAATCGGAATGAATGAGATCTAGAATATTTTTGGATCTACTTTCTCTACTATGAAATGGAACTTTTTTGTTCTTACCCAAAGCGCAGCCCTTGCAAGTACCTTCGTGCTCCTGGTTGAACTTTGGAAGGCTTAAGACCATTTCTCCATGATAGGTAGGGCTCAGAAGTGAACATGAGCCAATCTTCGATGCCAAAGATCACACAAGCTAGAAGAATCATGCACCAATGCCTGAAGTGGTTGAGTGCATAGCCTGTAGAGGCACTCATGTTGAACTCCAATCACATGAGCAGTCTTGATACTTGAATTCTTCATCCACACAAGAACTTTTCCGTTAGAGAATGCAACTTGATATCTCTTGTCTTCCAAGGCTGAAATGGAGACAAGGTTTCGCTTGATGCCTAGAACAAATAGCACATCATTCAGTTGTAGGGTGATGTCGGAATCTAGGTGGAGAGTAGAGGTCCCAACTCCTCTCACTATGTAGCTTGCATCATCTCCAATAATAACTTGTTCACTAGAGTCTCTTTCCACCAAATTTGTTAGATGCTCCTGGAATCCGGTAATGTGACGAGATGCACCACTATCAATCAGCCAAGTGTTGGTGTCGGTAGATACATTGCTTGACAATGCCAAATAGAATAAGTATTCACATGAATCCTTCAGTGGGGAGACATCATCAACATCGACAATGGTGGCCTGCTACTTAGGCCTAGATGGAAAATGCTTAGCAAAGTGACCATACTTGTCACACTTAAAGCATTGGACTTTGGAGAGGTCCCTCTTCTTCTTGAAAGCGGGAGCATCATCAACTTTATTATCCATATTCCTTTTGAAGTATCCTTTCTTCCCATTCTTTCCTTTCTTCTTTGATGATTGAGAGGCGAGAACATGAATGTCTTCATTTGTAGAGCTTTGACCAATTCCTCTAATAGCGAATTTTAACTCCTCTCGAATGTAATCCGCCCTCAATCAATCAAACTTGGGAAGCTTTGATCTTGCACTGATTCCTTGAATGTAGGACTCCCATGATGTAGGAAGACCATTAAGAGCAAGCATGGTCAAGTCCTTGTCATCTATCACATGACCAATTATAGAGAGCTGATCTCTCAACTCTAAAATCCTCATGAAGTAAGCAATCATTATTTCTCCTTTCGCCATCTTCACAAGGCGTAGTTGTTACTTTAGTGCAAGTGTCTGGCTGGTATTGTTGATTTCGTACATTTCTTCTAGGGTTTTGAACATGTCTCTTGCTGTCTTCAACTTGGAGACAATAGGAACAATATGATTCTTCATGGAATCAACTAGCATCTTCTTTGTCTTGATGTCTTTCTTCTTCCACTAAACTTTCTCTTCCTCATCAATAGGCTTGGGAACTTTTCTCTCCACGAATTCAACCAACTCATTTTCCTCCAAGGTGAGCATGATTCTGCACCTCCATGAAGTGAAATTTGATCCTCCCTCAAGCCTATCCTCAATCTTCAAACCGTTCACCATCTTGACAAAGAGGTAGAATTAATCAACGATAAGAAAGAGGAAAGAGAGTATCATTGTAATGCACAATCTGATCTAGATCTTCTTCAAACCCGCTCTGATACCATGTAAATTTTAATATCAGATTGAATGCACAAAAATCAATTCAAAAAATTCAACGTGCAAGACACAACAAATAGCCTAGGAAAACCCTCCTCTTGAGCGAGAAAAACCTAGCAACAAATCTTTTTCTTATATATAAAATAATGGCAACAATTCCTTTTACAAAGAGGCCAATCTCAAGGCCAATCTACAACATCAATTCTAGATGCAACAATCTAACTTTCCTTGATATCGAATTCTGCTTCATAAATTTGCAATTTGCAATGTAATGCTATTGAATGATTTCGCACTTGAATGGAGGAAAGAATTGAACTTGCTTGATGATCGAATGGAATGAAGTGAGCTTGTATATGTACATGATGGTGGAGAGGCCGCACCTCTTCATGTGCAAGGTCGACCTTCATAAGAAATATAATTACAAATAACATAATTCAATATACAAGGAAAATCGGCCTCTATAGAAAACGTGCCTCCAAGAATAATCGTGCCTCTTAACAATAAAAAAGTATTAATTATTATTTAGCAAATGACATGGCCATTCATGAAATCGTTCTTCACCAATTAAATAGCCAATTGGCTATAATTTAATTGTCCTCTTTATTCGATCTGGGCTGGAAGGATACAACTGACGCTGCCATTAAACATTAACAATCTAAAACATCCCCAAAGGCTTCAATTCAGTTTGATAATGTTAGAAGTACTTGGAAAAGCAAGAATGGTTCAATTTGCCACTTACATAGGTGGAAAACTCAACATTTGCCTCAATGAACACAAGTTTGCTGCAGCAAACTAGACATTCATCCTGATGAACTTGTCAAAAGCAGGAAACTATGTTCTATTAAAGTGGCAAACTGGGTCTGATACAGAACAGAGGCTGGAATTTGAAAAGTTTTCAAAGTTGAAGCAGTTCAATTGAATGTCTTTTGGCTTCCCAATGGCCATGGGAGGCAGAGTAGATGGTTTGCGCATGAACAAGCGTTGGCTCTTTAAACAAACATCTGGTTATACTATTGGAATGGATTTGTTAGGGGGTTGACAGGATTTTCTCATAGTTGGAGGCAGAGTAGGTGTGAGGACTACATGGACATGTTTGTATATTCCAATGTACCTTGTAAGGTGATGTAACATTATTGTAAACCTCAGATGTAGTGGCATTTTAAGCCTTTGCCAAGGCAAGGAAGATGTTGGGGAGGGCATAGGTATTCAGCTTTAGGAAAATATGGACAAGATCTGGTGGGAATGGCATGCTTTTGTTGCATAGGCAGACATGAGTCTCACGTGAAAAGCCTCCAGCTTCTCTAACTCAATGACTATTCAGATAGGAGCAGATCCAATCATTAACAGATAAGCAAGGTTCAGTTTACTCCCAACGTTTGTCATGAATTTACAAAATTTGAACAATATGTATTATGTGAAGTGCAAATGTTCTCCTGTTCTTTCAAGGCAGTCTCGTATGCCCAATGGGTGCACTGATTAAGTTGGAACCCATAAGTCTTGTGAATCTTTTTGAAATAAT
>VDFB02069321.1:72767-102486 GCA_007258455.2 Sequoia sempervirens
AGTATGATCAATGAAGCTAAAAACAAACACATAAATCTAAGAAGAAAAGAATAAGAAGCAAAAAATAAACATAGAAAGAGAATTAAGAAAATCAAGAAAACCAAAACCACGAAGAAAATTTTTATAGAAAAGGAAAAAATGAAGAATAAAAAGAATGCAAGGAAATAGAGATGAGAGAATGAAGACTCAAAGTATTTAAAGCAATGAAGCTAAAACAATAAAGCAGAGGGATAAGAAAGGAAGAAGCGAATGTAAGGAAATAAATCAATAAAGGAAATAAGACAATCAAATGTAACACTAAATTTCCAAAACTAAGAAAGCTACAACAAAATTAAGGAAAAAACGAAAAGAGTCCTACCAAGAAATTAGAGAATGAAGAGTGATGCATCAAGGTTAAATATATCTATGAAAGAGAAATATAAGAAAGAGAAAAATAACAATTTTAATAATAAGAAGGAGAAATAAATACAAAAAGAAAGAAAGAGAAATAAATATGACCAAAAGAAACAAACACCAATATTAATATAAGAAAAGAGATATAGGCATTGTTTCTTTACTCTTTTTATC
Source organism: Sequoia sempervirens (assembly GCA_007258455.2). Lineage (NCBI taxonomy): Eukaryota > Viridiplantae > Streptophyta > Pinopsida > Cupressales > Cupressaceae > Sequoia > Sequoia sempervirens. The sequence goes on from VDFB02069321.1 coordinate 73,335, forward strand.
TTAGTTCCTTTTTCTTTGTATTCTTTATCTTTTGTTCCTTTCTCTTTATTTTTAAATTTTCATTGGGGTTATGTTGTCTTGGCTGGTTAGTGTTCTTAGATGTATGTCTTCTCTTTTTTCTCTTTCCTTTTTATTTAATTTTATTCTTTCCTAAGTAGGTTATTGCTCTCTTCCTCCCTCGGAGTCGCCCCCTCTCCCATACGGTTTTGTCTATTTATCTTCATCTCTAGCTAGTCTGCAACTATCATTTTCTCATCCTTTTCAACTCTTCATCGATGATGAATGCAGTGTGATCAACGTTGATGAAAAAATTTAGAACCTGGTCCAGATCGAGGAAACAAAAAACTAATTATATTACTGTCTTAATAAATTTATTAAAATATATATTATCAAAGGTATAAAGTCTTAATAGTAAAAATATCATATTTATATATATTTTTTATTTTTAAATATTCTTAATGTATTAATAAATTTTTAAATAATATATTTTTATATGAATTTGGTTTATGATATTATTATTCATTTTCAAAGATTAGTTCTGATTTTAAATCTTTCATTTATTACTTTTTTTTAGATATGTAAGTACAAAATTCACCCAAGTCATTTTTCATATCATAGATTTGATCCTTCAACTTTTAAACTTCAAAATTGAAATTTAGATCTTGCTAACCTCTTCAACAACCTTTTTACCAGCTATTGTGAGGCAACTATGTATGTTTGTGTTGCTATGTGTGTTATGTTATTATTTTTAAGACATTTTATTATTATTTGAAATCACAAGGATGAACTACGAATGATTGAAGATAATTTATGAAATTTGTTTGATGAAAGAATGGCATCATTGTGATTAATATGACTTAGCTACAAATAGAATTAATCATAATGTCTTGAAACAAATTCACGGGGATCATAAGGAATCCCAGACCTCTAAGTTAATTAATATTTTGAAAAGCCTTTGGGATGGCAAGATATTTGATTGTGGAGTTAATGGCAGGTCATCAGTCATCAGTTATTTAAGCATTAGGAATTGGAATGAAGAAAGATCCTCCACTGAAGCTTCCCCATCATCCTTGTGTCTGCCATCTTCACTTGATTTATTTAAATCATCTTCTTGGAGAATCTCTTTCTGTTTAGATCTCTTTTGTAATTGCAAAAAACTAAAATAAACCAACAAGAACACACAGACGAGAACACAGAAATTTTATAGTGGTTCGTCAAATGACTACATCCACTTTAACAGAAGGGCATACTCTTTATTAATCACTGGTTTTTACACACAGTACATACATAGCCAGCAATGGCCTCAGCAATAAAAGCCAATGTAACCAATACAATTCCAACCACCGTTCCAAGAAGACCAGCAAGCAACGGTTACGAGATACTGCGGTTACAAAGCAAGGCAGCAGACGAGCGGTTGCAAGTCACACACGTACCCAACACTGTGACAGGTTCTTCAAACTCTACAGAAAGTGAATTTACGTGTCCATCTTATAGGTTTTCCCCTGTTATAGTTAAATCTGTAACCAACTGAGATCCATAAAATGATTGAAAATCATCAGTCTTCAGCTGGGAAATCAATTTCCTCTCTGGATGAATCTTCTAAAATTGATTCAATTGACAACCTGTCATAGCTGCAACACTTGAATATAATAGAGTGTGATTCCATTGGTAACCTGTCACAGCTGCAGCACTTGAACATAGAAGGGTGTAAAAGTTCAAATAACCTCCTGATTCTATTGTACTGTCACGGATTTACAACTTACTTAATTGCATAGAAGACTGTAGAGGTTTAAAAAAACCTTCCTGATTCCATTGGCAACCTGTCACATCTGCAGTACTTGAAAATAGAAAGTTGTAGAGGCTTAAATAACCTCCCCGATTCCATTGTCAACCTGTCACAACTGTAGCACTTGAACATAATAGGAAGTTTCAAAGGTTTAAATAACCTCCTTGATTCTATTGACAATCTATTGCAGCTGCAGCACTTGAAAATAAAATATTGTAATGGTTTAAATAACCTCCTTGATTCCATTGGCAACCTGTCACAGCTGCAACCTTGAACGTAGAAGGGTGTGTATGTTTAAATAACCTTCCTGACTCCATTGGCAAACTGTCACAGCTGCAGCACTTGAACATTGTAAGGTGTATAATTTAAGTAAGGTCCCTGATTCCATTGGCAACCTGTCACAGCTCTGGGGTACTTAGACATGAAGGGTGTAAAAGTTAAAATACCCTCCCTGATTCTATTGGCAACCTGTCACAGTTGCAATACTTGAACATAGAAGACTGTAGAGGTTCAAAAAAAACTTTCTGATTCCATTGGCAACCTGTCACATCTGCAGTACTTGAAAATAGAAAGTTGTAGAGGTTTAAATAACCTCCCTGATTTCATTGTCAACCTGTCACAGCTGTAGCACTTGAACATTTTAGGAAGTTTCAAAGGTTTAAATAGCCTCCTTGATTCTATTGACAATCTATTGCAGCTGCAGCACTTGAAAATAAAATATTGTAATGGTTTAAATAACCTCCTTGATTCCATTGGCAACCTGTCACAGCTGCAACCTTGAATGTAGAAGGGTGTGTATATTTAAATAACCTTCCTGACTCCATTGGCAAACTGTCACAACTGCAACACTTGAACATTGTAAGGTGTATAGATTTAAATAAGTTCCCTGATTCCATTGGCAACCTGTACAGCTGCAGCACTTGAAAATAGAAGGGTGTAAAAGTTCAAATAACCTCCCTGATTCTATTGGCAACCTGTCAGAGTTGCAACACTTAAACATAGAAGACTGTAGAGGTCTAAAAAAACCTTCCTGATTCCATTGGCAGCCTGTCACATTTGCAGCACTTGAAAAAGAGAAAGTTGTAGAGGTTTAAATAACCTCCCTGATTCCATTGTCAACCTGTCACAGCTGCAATACTTGAACATAATAGGAACTTTTAAAGGTTTAAATAACCTCCTTGATTCTGTTCACAATCTATCACAACTGCAGCACTTGAAAATAAAATATTGTCACAGTTTAAATAACCTCCTTGATTCCATTAGTAACCTGTCATAGCTGCAACACTTGAACATACAAGGTTGTGGATGTTTAAATAGCCTCACCGATTCCATTGGCAACCTGACACAGCTGCAGCACTTGAACATGGTAGGGTGTATAGATATAAATAACATCCCTCATTCCATTGGCAACCAGATGCATCATTTGGCGAACATACAAGGGTGTAAAGTTTAAATAACCTCCTGATTCATTGGAAATCTGTCACAGCTACACAACACTTGAACAACAGGAAGTCTGCATAAGGTTTAAGCTCTTTCTGGTTCCATTGACAAATTGTCGCATCTGCAGCACTTGAAAATAGAAAGTTATTATGGAGGGTTCCGGCCAACATCCCTCATTCCATTGTCAAACTGTCATAGCTGCAGCACTTGAACATAATAGAAAATTTTAAAGCTTTAAACAACCTCCTTGATTATATTGACAATCTATCGCATCTGCAGCACTTGAAAATAAAATATTGTCATGGTTTGTATAACCTTCTTGATTCCATTGGCAACATGTCACAGCTGCAACACTCAACACTTGAACATAGAAGGATGTGGACGTTTAAATAGCCTCGCTGATTCTATTGGCAACTTGTCACAGCTGCAGCACTTGAACATGGTAGGGTGTATAGATTAAAATAACCTCCCTGATTCCATTGGTAACCTGTCACAGCTGCAGCACTTGAACATAGAAGGGTGTAAAAGTTTGAATAACCTTCCTGATTCTATTGGCAACCTGTCACAACTGCAACACTTGAACATAGAAGACTGTAGAGGTTTAAATAGCCTTCCTGATTCCATTGGCAACCTGTCACATATGCAGCACTTGAAAATAGAAAGTTGTAGAGGTTTAAATAATCTCTCTGATTCCATTGTCAACCTGTCACAGCTGCAGCACTTGAACATAATATCCTTGATTCTATTGACAATCAATCACAGTTGCAGCACTTTGAAAATAAAATATTATCACGGTTTAAATAACCTCATTGATTCCATTGGCAATCTGCCATAGCTGCAACACTTGAATATAGAAGGGTGTGGACATTTAAATAACCTCCCTGATTCCATTGGCAACCTCTCACAGCTGTAGCACTTGAACATAATAGGAAGTTTTTAAAGGTTTAAATAACCTCCTTGATTCTATTGACAATCTATCGCACCTACAGCACTTGAAAATAAACTATTTTCATGGTTTAAATAACCTCTTTCATTCCATTGGCAACCTGCCACAGCTGCAACACTTGAACATAGAAGGGTGTGGACATTTAAATAACCTCCCTGATTCCATTGGCAACCTGTCAGCTGCAGCACTTGAACATGGTAGGGTGTATAGATTTAAATAACCTCCTTGATTCCATTGGTAACCCTGTTATAGCTGCAGCACTTTGAACATAGAAGGGTGTGGAAGTTTAAATAACTTCCCTGATTCCATTGGCAACCTGTCAGCTGCAGCACTTGAACATGGTAGGGTGTATAGATTTAAATAACCTCCCTGATCCCATTGGTAACCTGTTACAGCTGCAGCACTTGAACATTGAAGGGTGTGGACGTTTAAATAACCTCCCTGATTCTTTCGGCAACCTGTCACAGCTGCAGCACTTGAACATAAGATGGTTTGAAGATTTAAATAACCTCCGTGATTCAATTGGCAACCTGTCACAACTGCAACACTTGAAATAGAAAGTTGTAGAGGTTTAAATAACCTCCCTGATTACATTGTCAACCTGCACTGTCACACCTGCAGCACTTGATCCATGCCAATAGGTGTTTTCAGAAATTACTGTGGTGGAGACTGGAAAACGTTGAAAACAATCCCAATCATCATCTTCTAAATTCTCCAGACCGTCATCAGATTGTACCATATGGGAGTTGGACAAGACTGTGAAGGCATATCTATTTTAATTGCTGATGACTGCACAGCCAGTTTTGGAGTAGGCAATGGAACAGGCAGAGTATTTACCACACTTGAGGCGGTCTTATCCTGCACAGGAAGAACAACTATTAGATGCAGCTTCTGGCTACCAACGTAATGCTCAGTATATATATGAACTTATGGTATTTGCTTGCAACATTAAGTATAATTAGAAAAAACATGTGGTTCATGGTCTACAAGTCTAAAAATTATCATACAATTTCTGTATGCTTCTATAATTTAGAATTAACACTTTCAAACTTGAACTTGCTCACTGATATTCAAAAGAAAAATGAAAAAAACAATGCAAATGCCAATTTACCTAAAAATAAATTGAACTGATATTTTATAACATATCCTCTTCAATATTAAATTGAATAGGACAGCGAGCATTAACTCATTAAAGAAAATTGAGGAAATCTTGTTGGATTCACTAGCTTGAAGCTTCTAATAAAGTGTATAGAAGGAGAAACTTTCACCAAAAAGTGAATGTAGCTCATTTGTATATCAGATATCTCAATTATAAATCTGAAAAAAAATGCATCGGTTCATCAATACCTGTGTCAGAATTTGTATAAGAACCGATACCTGTGTCAGAATTTGTATAAGAGAGAAAACATTAGAAGCATGCTCTCCCATGTGCGGTTGTTACTCTTGGGACTCTCCTCAATGGCTCTTTGCAAAATCTTTTTCATGCAATCCAACCATCTGAACCTGAAAAAAATAAAATACACTAATCCCTGCCAACTTTTGAATTTAAAATACACTAATCCTTGCAATCCAGCCGTCTTCTAAAAATGCAGAGCAATCCAAAACATACCTGCACATTCGAATCTCCAAATCTTTACAGCACTCCAAATCTTATTTTTGGTGTTGCGTTCATATGCAGAATACTTAACAATTAGAAATAATCTTTTTTAATCAAAGTTCATCTGCAGATTAACAATTAGAAATGATCATTTTTAAAATGATTGTCCTCTTTTTGATGATAGATCATTGAGTGTGATTCGAAACGTCAATTCAAAAAACATATTCGATTTAATTTAGAAACATACATTCTATTCTTCATGAACTGTAGAAAAATATACCTACTTATCAAACTTATTATTATTCCAGCAAGAGAGTTAACTTCTCAAAGGCATCCTTAGAGGCTTCCCTAGCTTCTTAACCATGAAGTCTTTCAAAGAACTGTTAGACAATCTTGTGGAATGGTTTGCCCCAAAGATCCTCATAGAGTTTCTATTATATCCAAGCGAAAATCATCTTTACCTACAAAAAAGTAAAAGAAAAAACATGTAGGTAAAAGTAACTAGAAAGAAAGAAATATTCCATCACAATGTCTGTTTAGGGATAGATAACCATTTAACCATAAAACTGATAGTTTCCAATAGATTACAAGATTAATATCCAGGAATTCATATCTATTACAAACCAATAGAGTCACAATGTCTCTCATAAATGCATCAACCATGGAGATAGGTCCATTGGACATAGAACTTGCAAGGAACAGGGTTGATGCCACTTGTGTATGCTCTGTGGAGCAGAGTAAGCAGGTCAAGCTTAAAACGAGGTCATACAATTCTTTATTCAAAGCATAGCATCTACATAATCATTCAGTTCTCAAGCATACATGAGTGCATTTAATCAAAGAAACAGATTAGCTCTAAGAGATAAGAAAAAACATGTAGGTAAAGGTAACTAGAAAGAAAAAAATATTCTATCATAATATTTGTTTAGAGATAGATAACCATTTAACCATATTAATATCCTGGAATTCATATCACTTATAGAAGTCTATAATAACTTGGCAACATGCATCCATTAGCTGGTAAAATAAGACATTATCGCGTTGAAGACTTTGCTAAACTAAGTTCCAACTAATAGGCGATAACCTTTGAAGTATAAAGTTTCTAGCAACAAGATTCATGCAAGCAAATATTGTTCACAAGAAGAAATGTTACAAACCAATAGAGTTGCAATGTCTCCCAAAAATGGAGCAACCATGGAGATAGAAGGTCCCATTGGAGGTAGAACTTGCAGGGAACAGGGTTGATGTCACTTGTATCTTCTGAGGAGGAGCAGAGTAAGCAGATCAAACTTAAAACGAGGTCATGCAATTCTATATTCAAAGCATAGCATCTACATAATCATTCAGTTCCAAAGTATATGCTTGCATTTGATCAAAGTGACAGAGTAACTTTTAGAGAGAAGCTTCTAAAAGGGGTTATCCTTCAAACCTCAAAGTCCTACACTCATTAGAGTGATAGACTTGCTGACAAGAAAGTCTCCCAATATTTATAATAAAGAAGCAGATTAGAGACACTGTATCTTGGAAAAATGGATTCATCACTGCAATAAAATTAATTTAGTCAATTTCAAAGATTCATCACTGCAATATCCTTGCAACCACACTACAAAGTGACATGCAGCAACAGATTTTATTATTGAAACATTTGGATCATAATATACAGCATTCAGTAGATTCATATCCAATTTGGAAAAGAAAATCCTTGAAGCACAACAAGTCAATATAAACCTAAGTAATGCACAAGACAATGAAGTAATTATACCTTCCAAACAATTTATGAATGCAGTGCATACAGAGCTCAGTTATAGGAAGAGCAAACTTTTCATCCATGGAGTATTCATCTGCAGAAAATTTAGTAATCCGTTACATTTCAAATACATCCAATTCAATAGAAGTTAAGCCATCTGAATATGGTCTCCTAACGAATAGAATTATCTAAAAATGAAAAATACAACAAAAAATTAAATATTGTATTTCAAGGCTTACAAAATTGGGAAATATACTCCATCCAAACTGAAATTATCAACCAAGAAATAAAAATAGAAAACCAGATTGAATATGTTCTTTGTGAATGATGAGTGTTAAATTAGAATGCAAATGAGTTGAAGTCTCATATAGTCAAATTAAAGCTTGAAATGAACCATAATAAATTAGTGGGATTCATAATGCTAAGTATAATGTATATCACTTTAAAGAGCAGTTTTCTCTGATACGAGTTGTGTTTTAATCTCAAAAATAGTTTATGGTCTAGTTTGGGGACTTAATAGCAAGTCAGGTATGGGAAGCGCGGTATTGTATTAAATAATGTATTCTATTTTGTTTCTGTTACGAGGGAACATTTGCATGGGTGTTATTTCACTGACCAGCATTTGGTATGAGCAGTTCTCACAAACATCAATCTTTCAATCACTGTTTTCCATTTTCCTTCTTTAGATGGTTAGTTTTCTCTTTTATAATTAAATTGATCATTCAGTTACAAAGAAAAAAATATATATCTAGAAGTAATGTATTATAATTTAACGATTAATATGAAATTTTTTTGGAAGAAAAATTTAATTTGAAAATAATTTAATTTATAATAAATTAATCAATTATTACAATACACTTGCAAAGACTAAAATTTTGAAAAGTGTCATCAATAATAGATTTACAGTAATTTTTCAAAACATAATAACACAAACAAAACTCATTATGAAACCTCCATCTGAAACAATCAATAAGAGAAGCAATACTGAAAAACAACAACATTGTCATTACGAAACCATGAGCCAAAACCACCAAAAATGTGGTCCCTAAATCCTTAACAAAAAATCCATGCCAGAATCCCAAGATGAGTCCACAAGTTAAAAATAATATACTCCTTCCACCTACCATAAGATTATCATAATCTACTCAACAAATTGGACAATCTATTTTGGCTCCATTATCTCTTTTGAAATATGCCTTATGATGTCACCATACATTGGTCAACAAGTGTAACTTCCTCTTATAGCACTCTTATGTGTCATATGTTCTCTTACATTTTTAATGTGGAAGGTTCAAATTTTCAAGGCCATAACTTTTACTTTGCAAAGCCGTTTAAGCCAATTTTTTTAAATTGTATATTTTGAAGAGACCCATGTCATTGCAATCTTATTGTCCTAGTTAAAGCACATTTCAATTTTTTTGGAGCCAAAATCGACCTCTAGAACCCTAAAATTTGTATTTTTTTTCTAATATAGTTTAAAATTGTATCGTTTTATTTTTAACTTTAGGATTATATTGAGATACCTTTCGTAAAATTCTCCCACCTGTCAAACACCTTGCAAGAGCAAACAAAATACCAACACTAAAGTTATTTTCTAGGGGCTATGAGGCCCATAAACTTATTACACAACTTGGAACTTCTATATGTTGAATTGCTCCCTCAATGCATCTATGGCATTTTGCAAAGTACCAAGTTTATTCAACATGACCATGTCATCCTCTACCATGTCACAAAGAAATTGGTACTAGAAACCTTTGTGCTTTGTCCTTACATGAAAGGTCAAGTTCATTGCCAAACATATGGCACTCTAATGGTCATAAAGAATTTTGATAGCTCCCTAACTTAGCCCCATATTTGAAAATAATCTCTTAAGCCAAATGACCTTCCTACAAGAATTAGTAGTTTCCATGTACTCATGACTACAACCTATCACTTACTCATCCAATTAATAGCACCACCAAAATGCATTAAACACACCCACTAGTGAATCCTTTTCTATCAACATATCCTATTCAATCTAAATCCACAAATCCATGAATATCCGCTTAGTGTTGGTCCCTTGTAGAATCAACATGATAAAAAATGGATTACTCAAAAGGTACCAAGTACAAATATTTGAAGACCCTTTTAATTGCAACCCAACGATTTCATCAAAATTAGGCATAAAATGACTTAAGACTCTCATTGCATGGGCAATGTATAGTCTAGTATACACCATAGCATACATCAAACTCTCAACTATATTGGCATACAAAACATGAGTCATATAGTTCATTTTTGTGGGTGTTGTAGAAAACTACCCAAGTAATGCTTAGTTCCCATTGAAATAAGAACACTCAATGGTTTGTTGTCTTCTATGTGTAACACAATATAATGTATAGAGTTCACATACTTACTTTGTCCCAACCAAAGTTTTTGTTCGCTCCATCTCTTCTAATCTCTATACCCAATATATATCAGGCAACCCCAAGTCCTTGCCAAATTGTTATTAAAGTTGATACTTCAAATCTCAAATCATCTCTTTGCTGTTATAAAAAAAAAACATATCATCTACATATAGTGTGGTAATAATGAATCATTTTCCATTCAATTTATAATAAAGATAATGATCTAATTTGAATCTCAAAAAACCCTTGACTTAGCACAAATGAATCGGAGTTTTGGTATCACATTTTAGGAGATTTTTTTGAGACCATATAAAGATTTTTTTCAGTTTACAACTCAAAGACTCATTTACCTTTAACAACATAATTATTTGGTCGTGTCATGTAGGTCTGTTCCTCCAACTCACCATACAAAAATGTTGATATCTTCACATCCATTTTTTATATTTCTAAATAAAAAATGTTGGAGTTAATTTATCAACTCTATAGCTCCCAAGGATCACCTACGATAAAACACCTCTCACATAAATAGAGAAATAGCAAATATATAGAGGTCAAGAGGTATTGATCCAAATATTGATTCATCGTTATTGTGAAAACGTCACAATATAAAGTGAATACAAGAAAAAATCCTTATAAAAGGAAAAAAGCAACCTTAGAGTTCGTAAACCCTAGGTGACGATAAAAGAACATGACATGTATCCTCATCATATAACTTGGGACACAAAAAAAACATGACCTAACGAAGATTAAGTACTAGAGTGAAAGTGACCTTTAATCTTAACAAAACATTATTGCTACAAATTACAAGAACCTAATAGATTTCTACTTAGCAACTAAGAAAAAATCTCATCGAAGTCTATCCCCTTAACTTGACAATACATTTTACAACTAATATTGCCTTGTAATTCTCTACATTTCCATCTAAACTGATCATCTTGTTGAACACCCATTTATATGCAATAAAATTTCTTTCTTCTAGCAATAGTACTAAGTTCTATTTATAATTTTTCAACACAACAATCTCCTCATCCATTGTCATCTTCATGGTTCTAGGCTCATCAATATTAGTTTTGTACATCTCTAATGAGGAAAATTATATCTATTTGGTTGTTTTCTCTATTGAGTGGACCTCCTCAAGAATTGAGATGGATGTTATACCTTCTTTTCTAAACTATCAAACTTATTATAGCTTTCCTTTCATCAGATTTCAATTAAATATTCTCAATTTTGGGAGTTAATTAAACCAAATATTTCTTCCCATCCTCTTCTAGCTACAACATTATGGAAGAAATCTTAATCTCTCTAAAATAGCTCTTTTACTGCATAGAACTCTCTTTTCCACAAGGTCCCATAGCTTGTATGCCTTCACATTGCCACCATAACTAATAAAAATGTATATCACTACCTTTTTCTCCAACTTTCACTACTTCTCCATAGGCACATGTGCATATGCCTCAACCGAAATCTATATGATATTGTAATGAGGGATTTTGTCTCCTCCATGCCTCCATAAGAGTCTTATTAACAATAATTAATTTAGGAGATATGTTAATCAAGTAACAAGCCATTGCAACTACTTTTTCCTATAGCTTTTCTCCCAAGTTGGCTTCAGTAAGCATACTCCTATCCCTCTCCATCAATATCATGTTCATTCTCTCTACAACTCCATTATATTGAGGGTATATGGAGTTGTCTTATGTATATCAATCTCATGATCTATATAGACTCTTATCAAAATTTGTAGAACAAAAGTCGCTAACATTGCCAGTCATCAACTTTAATCTTCTTGCTAGTTTTGATTTTTCAAAAGAACTTCAAACTCCTTAAACCAACTATATACTTTAAATTTACTTGTCCCTTTCTAGAATAATCATCTAAAAAAGATATATAATATAAAAAATTAGAATGTAAGGAACATTAACAAAACCAAATACAAATAAATAAATTGTGAATCCAACATAGAAAAATATTGGTGAGAATTAGAATAAAATTGAAAGTTGTTTTGTGTACCATTTATCTAGTGTTCACATAAATCAAATTCAACAATACAATCATTCAACCCCTTAACAATTTTTTTAGGGTCTTTAGACCCTTCTCACCTATATGGCTTATTCTTTGTCACCACAACATTGTTTCCTCAATAGACAACTTACTCTTAAAAGTAAGATCTCTCACTTACTTACCCAAAAAGCATGGCCATCAAAACTTAGCACAACATTCATATTTGATGTTGGTTTTGATGGCGAGGGTCTAGATTCTACAAGTTTCTTCAATATATAGAAATAAAAGAACTATTTTACTGGACAATGCATGCATCTAGCTGAAACAAAGTGACCATATAAAACCATTAGTAAGAACTATAAATCCTCACACATATTACACCATCTACTAGAGAAAACAATCTACATGTATATGCATCTTAAGTGATAATAGGTTTTGTGCCAAACTGGGAATGTGTAGCACATTATTTATCACCTTCAATTTTATATGTGGGAATCACATATGAACTCTATACCATGGCCAACTATACTCAATTCAAAGTCATCATTGAGGTACACCTTCCTCTCATCATATTATTCATACTTTGAAACAACCCCTAATGGGAAGTCATATGGAAGCTCAAGAGTTTATCAAGTACACACATTGTGATATATGAGATGTCAATGTCATTATAAATAAATGATATTATCTTGAGAAGATTTATCAAACTTATTAAAATCATTTTCTTTTTCTTCTCATTTTTGCAGTCTTTATAATAGTGCTCAAGCTTGCTATAGTTCTGAAACTTAGACTTAGACTTTCTAAGAGATTTGAATTTCTTGCAATATCTCTATTTACATTTTTTTCTTCATGTCCTTGAATTTCTTCTTTGATCTTCCATGAGCTATGACCTCTTTAGTAGATTTAGAAGCTCTTTACTACATCTCCTGTAAGAAAAACATAGCCACTACCTCATCCATTTTAATTTTCAAGGTGGTGCTTCTAATTACCATCACTAAGTGATCCCATGAGTCTAGCAAAGAACATGTAAGTGTCATGCAACAACTTTCTTCTCCATTTTTACTTGAATAGTGTGCGACTGGACCACAATCATATTCAATGTATTCAAATTTTTGGCCATAGAACCACTATCTACCATTCTCAACGTGTACAAGGTCTTTCTGAAGAAAATTATTTTATCCATTCTTAGAAAATTTTGATAGATTCCCTTATGTCTATTATAATTATGCTAGATTTCTTGAGTATATGCCTGCTTCTTATCCCCTTATATTTTTGACATTATCCCTACTCTTCTTTTTATCTTTCCTTTCACCCAAGGCTTATCCTTTCTCATATATCTCATCTAACTCCTAGATTCTTGTGCTAATTTATCTTCTGCCACAATTCCCTCCATCTATTTAGTCATATTATTCTACTAACATCCTCACATTTATCTTCTCTTGATTTCATACCTTGATGACGGATCACAGAGTTTTATTTGAAAATTTGATATTAGAAATCTACACATCAAATCAAAAAAGGATTAGCTAAAAATCAAACATGGATTGTGGAAATTTTACTTGATTTTAGAAATCAATTAGCCTAGTAGTCACACAACTTCTTCCAAGGGTCTTGTGTAGTGACTTATTCATGTACATTTAATGAAACAAAATCCATCAATCAAAGCTTAATGGGATTATTTTCCTTTTTTATCTAATAGATATTAGTCAACTTATGCAATTGTAATGGGTTTGTATTTAGATATTGTAACTCATAAATCTATCTCTATGAGAATATCCTAGATTTTGACCATCTAGTAACTCAAAGATAGCTCTTGTAAACTATTCTAGCTCTATTCTCAATGTGCTTGCCATTTTCTTGCATCAAGATCTTTTAAATAAACATAGGTAATCAAGCCAAACTTAGTACAAACAACCTTCTCCCTAACACCTAAGACTCAAGGTGACCAAGCTATACAACCAAATAAAAGGAAGAAAAGGTACACAATATGCATCATCACTAATATATGTGTGGCAACGGAAAAAGTATCCCTTTACTTTTCCTTGCTCATTTGGGCCCTCCTTGCTAAACCGAGCTTAAATGTTACCTTGATTTAGTGTTCTAATGTGTTTGACACATTCATATTAGGTTTTGGGCCCTTGTAAACTAATGTACTCAAAGTGTACCTTGTAAAGGTGTTGTAAAATGTAACACACTTTCACAATTTTCTAGGGTTTTATTAATTAATTGAACCTAGTGAACCTATTTTTAACTAAAATGTACCTTAATGATGCCTTGTTTAGAGTGTTGTAACATGTTGTAACACACTTTCACACTTTTCTAGGGTTGTATTTAATAATCAGGCTTATTTATGCTTTAATTGGCCTTATTTTGCATCCACATGCCTTAATTAATGCATATTTCGAGGATAATCCTGACATAAACCAACATCTAATCATAATTCAGGTGTTTTTAGGTTGTATGGTCTAGATTTAGTAATTTGGGAGAGTCATACGCCACCTTGGGCGTATGAGTCTGACCTAGGTTTTTGGGTCCCGATCTTGATTTTACACATGTCTAAGCATTTTTGAAATTGGAACCATAAATGATGCCTAATGGGACTCATATGCCACTTATGGTGTATGAGTCCCATGTGGCCCAAAATAAAAATTAATTCAAATTCTTGGTAGGATTTTATTCTCCTAGATCTGATGTCGACTTGTAGTGTTGTAATTTCGAGGAATTTGACATGGTTAAGTATAAATACAAGGTTCTTTCACTCATTTTTCTCCTAGCAACTTGAGTATTCATGCATTATAGAAAATTTATGATCAAGGAAGCATTCAAGAGTCTTCAATATCATAATATCAAGCATTATAGAGCATTATTCAAGCATCAAGCATCATGTCAAAGTCATGATGCATCATGTTTGTTTTTGAACTAACAATTATGATGTAGGGTTTCATGATTCAAGCTAGCATTCAATTCAATATTTGTCCTATTCAAGAAAGAGTCAAGATCCACATCCATTGCAACCATCTCATGCATGTTTGCAACAATTTATTGTAAGGGTTTGGTGAGTTGTAACATTGGGGTTTGACCACTAAAGCGGGGTTTGACTGAGGAAAACCCCTTTTTACTAACAAAACAACATTTTTCCCTCTCTTTAATGTGCGATTTGCAGATCTAGGTTGAAGACATATTGAAGAGAAAGTTTGGAGAAAGTTTTCAAGTATTCAAAGTTTTATAAGTTGTCACCTTGCATTGAAGATCCTTGGAGAAGACCTATAGGTTGCAAATCGGAGATTCAGATCTGAAAATGAATTGGGAAGGACAGAGCAAATAGAGAAGAATAGGATTGGACTTTGAAGCTCCCAAAAACCCTAACAAGACTGATACACTAGTTCTAGCTTATGAGTCCCAATTTAGGTCATTTTCTAGGTTTTTGTAGTTTCAAACACCCATTTGCCAAATTTCAATTTCTGCACAAAAACCTAGATCTAGAACTAAATCACCCAAACTAGCATATGAGTCCCATTAGGATTTAAAAATAGTGTTTTCAACATTTCAGAGCTTCATCTAGTCATCTTCAAATTTCTAGATGCAAACATTTCATCTTGCAATTTTTTGTTCTGTTTTACATGCTTTTCTAAGTCATTTAGTGAAAGATTGCATCATACTAGGTTTAAGCATTTTGAGTTACATTGTATTTTTCTTTCCAAGCCCTAGAGCTTGGTGGTGAACCCCTCATTAGTTTATAATCAAACCATAGGAAAACCCTATTGCAAGATCTATTTCTCCTTTGCATACTTTAGATTGAGATCTCTAGGACTTTCCTTCAATGAAATAATTGGAAAGTGGGTTTTTCTCTATGTTCTAAACCATACGAAAGCATATTCCCCATTTTCTGTTGTTTCAATATTAAAGGAAATATGTGCAAAAATTAAATTGATCATATAGTTATAAGGAATTAAACACAACAATAATATATCATAACACAATAATTTACATGATGGAAACTATTTTAGGAGAAAAACCTCACAATCCAAAACAAGTCAATTTATTATTTAGTATTCAAAGGTTACAATATACTTGAAAAATATAAACCTTTACAAGAGTATTATCCATAAGAGATCTAGAGCAATTCTAGCAGTGTAATAGTATCTATAGAAAATCACTATGAAACCTCCATCTCAAGCAACCAATTAATAGAAGCAATACATGGAACCATCAAGTGGTAATTAAGAACATATGAGTTAAAACCACCAAAAACATGGCATCAAAATCCTTAATAAAAAATCAAACACCCAAATCCTAAGACAAGTCCATAGACTAAAAAAAGCATATTCATTCAACCTACCTTAAACTCATCATAATCCTCTCAACAACTTGGGTGCTATATTTTGACTCCATTATCTCCATTCAAATATGCCTTATGAGATGTCATAACATGCATCAAACATTAATCAACAAGTATAACTTTCTCTTATAAGTCTCTTATGTGACATAGATGCTCTTACATTTATGATCAACTTTTTTATTTGGAAGAGGTACATGTCATCATAACCCACTTTAGTTAAATCTCATTTTGACATTCTTTCAAGGCCAAAATCAATCTCTAAAGCCCAAAAATTATTATTTTTCTTCGACAGTAAAATGCAAAATTGAGACACCTTTACCTACAATTCTCTTCTTTGTTCATTAATAGCTCTCAAATAGATGAGATATATGTAATATAAAACTACCCACCATAATATTTTATGGTCAAGGAATATTCAGCTACAAATATTTGATACTTACATGAAGTACAAGTTTCCATGAATGAAAATGTTAGCAATTTTTTTTGGTGCACTATATAAAACATGGGATTGTTCCTTTAAGTAGTATATTTTTCCAATGCTTGGGATGTCCTTTGAGCTATAGTACAACTTATTTTTTAATTCAAATCTATATAAACGTATCAAATTATATTAAACAAGATACCTTATAGGCTTGCACCAAGAATTTGAGAGACTAGACATAAACTAGTTACATGTTAAGAATTTACAATAGTCTTCATAAATTGAGGTAAAATTCCTTAATTATGTTTCCATAAACAACAACCACACCTATAAAAGCATAAATCTAACAAACACATACCAACATAAATTGAAAGTAGAAAGTTGTAAGAACCAACTTATCAATTATTTAGTAGGTCATTTTCTCAACATTTGAAATCCTGTGAGGTTGCCAAGTCCAACATTTTCCTCACTTTGAGCCTACAAATTTGGATTCTTAATCTCTTCCATCTCGATTTCAAGTTCATTGACCTTTTTCAAGTGATCTTTCAAATCTAGCCATGTCTCCTTTCACACCACAATACTAAGTGCTCTATCTATAATTAGATACAACTAATTGTTTAGCTAGAAATGTTTATGTTTAAAATAAGGTAATCAAGTCTTTACTATATCTTTAAAATAAGGTAATGTTTAGGATTAAGTGCTCTAATGATTTTCTCCTTTTTCTCTCTTGATTCATCTCGATGATGGATCACGGAGTGTGATCTGAAACGTTGATGAAAAACTCTACACAACCAAATCCATAAGTCATTGAACAATATACAATATGGATTATGGAAATTTGATATCATTAATTGAGTCTTTAGTTATGAAGTAGTTGTCTTAGTAATATAGTTGCATATTAGAATAAGGCATTATGTGTGTGGAATCACACCCGTTTGCAACAATTTTCTATTTACTTAGAATTGGAATAAAGGTGGATGTGTAGTTAGTCAAATATTGGAATTGCAGCTAATTAAGGAGGTTAACTATTTGAAATTTCCACCGATTGAGGACTAATTGTGAATGATTAAAAAAGGTGGGTCATAAAACAAAACATAAGGCATAAGTGAGGGAACTTTTGGAAAATTAAAAAAAATTCACCCCTCATTTTAGTTCTAGTGGCACTACTACACCAATTGGGTGCACTAGAGATAAAACCCTTCAAGGGTGAAATTGTCATCTTAGGGACAAAAATCTTGACAACAGATTTGTGCAGATTAAATTTAGACTTGCAAGCCACAAAGTACACTAGAATCATCAAACACGGCTAAATCTCAATCAATCAATCAATATAGAGTTTGTATGCTGGGAGTGCCCAACAAGGAATATCATGTTATTAGGTTCAATCTTAATGTATTCTTTGATTGAAAAAATAATAATAAATGTGTGTCTACATGTTTTCTAGAATAGTTTTAGGTTTATTTTTCTATACTGTTGGTGGAAGTAATTATTGTAGTATATTTAGTTTAGTTTTTATAGTGAGTTAATATATCACATCCCTTGTAGGAACATCTACCTCATCAACACCATCATAATAATCATTGTTGTAGGTCACAAAAGCAGTGATAGGCCAACTGGCTATTTTAGAGAAATGAATAGATGCATGTGCCTTAAGGGTCCAAACTTAGGCTAGGAGGGCACCCTCTTGGAGGAAGCTTAAATAAAATCATAGAGATCTAGTTGAGAGGATGCAATTTTATATCTTGAAGAAAGACTACCTTGTTCATGGTGACACATAGTGATGCTTGTACTAGATATTTGTGTGGAAGAGAAGCTACTCTAGAGATAGTCTGCATGCCCTACAATACCTAGTAGAACAGGTTTTATGTGGTGATATAGGAAGCTAGGGATTTTAATTCCTTGTGGTCTACTTAGGAGACATGCAATGAACCTAAAAAGTAAGCTTGGCTTAAGAGAAACCTATTTTTTGTGGTCGTATAAGCATTGCCCTATCTTGTAATAAAATAATTCCCCGAACCAAAACCAATAACATGTAGTAATAGAAGAGGGGTAACTAACAATGAAGGGTGATTGAATATAGGGGGACTCAAGTTATTTCAGCATGCTACAAATCAATGATTAATGTGGGATACAAAAGTTTGTTAATTTCTATGAATACTAGCAGATGGGTAACTAACATAGCTTAGTTTATTTATTTAATTAACTCAATACTTGGACCTTACCTTGTCTGGATGAGTGTATCCACCTATAAGATACCATATATGAATATGTAGTAATGTTTCTAAGACGTATCCATATAGGCTCATATTTGGCCCATATTGTGTACATTTAGATGATTTAACACCATATTGTTTGGTGAAATATCCAATTTACAATTTATAAAAATAAATAACAAGTTAGAATGTTTTTAGGTTGAAATGCTAAATGGTTTTTTAAAAAAACACATATTTATTACATTGTCAATTTGAAATAAAAAATTTAAATTAAATAGTTATATTTGAAAAATTGTTGGAAGGTATGAATGTCTAGATGTCATATATTCTTCAACAATTAAATAATTAATTTAATAAAAAATTAAAGAATGCAACTATAAATAACATTTCAAAATTAAGTCAAGATTTTGTATCATAATTATTAGGAGGCTCTTATCTTGATCATTGGTATTCTTCTTTTATATTAGACATCTCTATCTTGGAGACCTATATGGGACATGTCTATATGCTAGGAGATCTCATATGAAGTTGTCTTTGGGTCTCTACACATCTTTTAGAAGTATCTCCTACAAATTGATAAACTTATTATGAAAATTTTGCAAGTATCTTTTAAAAGGTTGATATGTAGTGGACAAAAGCTAAAAGATCTTACAAACATATACTAATAGGCTAGTAATTTTATATTTATTGCATTAAAATTTACATTTCTATTGAAAAAAAAAATATTATCAAACTCAAAAAGATAATAGAACAAGGAGAAACAATAATATGACTTTGAAATTTTATCAATTAATTGAAAAATATAATCCTCTTTGAGACTGCCATATCATGTTTCTTAAATAATGGCATTCCCCTCCCAATTAATCTTATATATCATAATGATTATGGTTTAAAATAATCTTGATAATGATGATTTTCAAATATCAATAGTACAACTAGCATTTGCTTTCTTTCACATGATTTTTAATGCTTCCATGTTGCCTACTAATTATGTTTTTGACATTTTAATATGAGATTAAAGTTTCAAATTAAATAACTAGTATAAATATGAGAGAAATCTAATTTGGAGTTATTTAATTCACTTTAGAATTGTTTTATTTTTATTTGAAGAACTATTTGTATTTAATTAAAGATTTATTTCATTTTACTAAATTAGAACTATTTTATTTACTTAAGAACTATTTTATAAATTTAATTTTTAAAATAATACTATTTCTAAATAATTATTTTATTTTACTTTATAACTATTTTAAAAATGTTTTATTTTATTTACATATTTCTAAAGTATAAATTTGCACACACCTCCTAGGAAGTTGTAGAACCATCTTAAAATAATTATAATTAAAAATTCCTAAAGAGAATTGAATAGAAGTATAAATATTACACAAGATTTAATAATTAATTATAAAAATATTAAAAATGGGTGACCCCACAATAGTGGTTTACAATTTTTGGCCAAATACACTGAAATAATTTTTTAAACTAAATCTTCATTTTCGGGCACCTATAGTGGCTAAGCCATGAAGAATTTGAAGATGATGAAACTAGTGATTTATGACATTTTTTTGTAGATTCTAAATATATTTTTTTTCAAAATTTTTGGGAGATCATGTTATTATATTTTCCATCTCCTACAGCTAGTTTTTCAAAAGAAACATCATTTTAAAAGTGGCAGCTCATGGGTATGTGCATAACTTTTTTTCCATGAAGGATAAAATTTGAATTCTTTTGAATTTAGATTTACCCAACTCTGATATCTAGTGCTTCCACTTGGTTAGATATTTTTTTTTTGTGAATATTTTTTTCTTTTACTAATCAAGTTTAGTCAAACCAATTCTGATTAGACATAGACCATATGTCATAACTTTTGTATGTCAAAATTCAAATTTTTTTGTTGGATCAAGGACATTTAATATCTAGATGCAGTATATTTTTTCAAAAAATTGATAATCTTCAATTTTTCAACATGTACCAAAACAAAGGCTTAATTTTAGGTAGAAAAACCTTACATTCTAGAAATAAAAAATAAATATAATAATTGAAAATTAAATTTAATTAAAATTATACTTGTTTGGAAGCTTATAATAAGGAATGTACATACTTACAAAAAAAAATTAAATTAAATGAATTCATTTGATCCCCCAAAAGGTAAATCAAAAGTGGTTTTTTATCAGCATTTTGATAGGTGCAAATGAGACTCTGTTATAGGTATGGTTTAAAACTAGCGGGGTTCTATCCAAGGGGGCTTGGTCTAAGGTGGTTTGATGAAAGCCTATTTAATTGAAATCCTTTAAATGAAACTTTTCTAGGCTTAAATCATTATATTTTTCTAAAAATAAGTGATTTCAACAAAAATCAGGATCTCCCAGAAAGTGTAAACCACTATTGTGGCAACACCCAAATACAAATAAAATTTTAATTTTATTAAAAATGAAACTAAAATTTATGATTAAATGTTACAAAAAATAAAAAACCTTTTTTTTAAATAATAAAATGATTTTATGAAATTTTTATAGCTAAAAAATTTATATCTTTTCAATCTTTTCATAAAATATTTTAAATAAAAATTAAAAATTATAATAATTACATACAAATAATCTATTTTCTAAAACAAAATTTTCATTCTCTAATATTGTTATGCTGCTCTCAATTAGAGTCAATCTCATTGAATCTATTATAATATAAATTTCAATCAATACATTATATTTTTGTATGTTAATATATGAATTTTTATAATATAAATTTTAATCAATACATTATATTATTATATGTTGATATATGAATTTTAGGATGATCATGTCAATAAGAGGTAATATCTATGTAGATTGTAGGAGGAAATAACATAATGTACTAGATGTAGATAATTGATAGATATTTTTCACATAGGAATGTGAAACAAAGGGTTAGACACTAGGAAAATGGGTGCATGTGTCAATGCTAATTAATTAGAATCAAAAAATAGAATATGAGTTAATAAAGTGAAAGATAAATCAGATTAATGGATTTTCTAAATGATATTAGTTACTTCCCTTTTGATTAAGGGCTATTTATTAAATTTATATGATCCATAATATTATTTTATCATTATGTATTAACATTTTGTTAGCTAAATATTTTAAATAGTATTTCATGTGTCTATCTATCCATTTTTATATTGTTAACTGATATGATATGATTTAATAGATAAATAAAATTGAGGAAGGAATTACCTATATTTGTTATTTTCTTTCCACTTTAAGGAGGAAAAATAGGTATATAATTTCCCAACTTTTATGGGAGCTTTTTTAAGAGAAAAATTATAGATTGTACTAAGGTTAATTCTAATAATAATCTCACTATGTTTTGTCCCTCCACATAGTGGCTATATTTGATAGCTATATCATTGAATTTATGTATATTTATAATAAAATTAAAAGTTTAGAAAGATAGTGTGCCACATGAAAGGGGAGGTTTTTGGCACACTATAAAAAAACTAAAAGATTGTACTAGGCATGAGTTTTTCATAGGCCATGGAATTGGTATTGAAAGTGATTATGAATTAAATTATGTATATTTTTGTACTATATTATCAAATACAAAACATAATGTATCGATTTATGTTTTATTCCTCCTACATCTCATGATGAGTTTTTAAAGAAAAAAATAAATTAAAAAATTTACCAATCAAGATATATATTTAGATGAAAGATTCTAAAACAATATACTACTGAAGTCATTTAATCTTTTTTTTTATTTGGAATGTCTATTTAGGAATATTTCTCAAGCTTATTCACATAGCAACTCATCTAAAACCATGTTGGTTGGGTAAATTATCTCAATTAAACTTAAGAACTTTTAGATTTCCAAGGGTTTCAAATGAGATTAAAACAAAAGTTCATTCTTCTATGGGATGATTGGATTCATGTTACAACAATGAAAGAACAAAATCTTACATTGATGTAAACAATACTTTGTTGCATCCTTCTTAACTATGGGCTAGTGTGGCTCCAATAATTCTAGCTTCTTAAAGGGTGTTATATCCATCTTGTAATCTTATGTATTCTATCTCCAAATTTTTTGAAATACGTATTTGGACATCTATAAGATATCAATATAAAGTTACTTAATTATTATTATTTGAGATACTTGGGATATAGTTGTAATGAAATTGAATAAAAGGGTATTGAAAAGTTAAAGAAAATTGGGAGTTACACAATTGTCTTCATCAATCATCTAGTGTTTTAAATTTACTACTATATGTGTTTCACCATGTTTTATTTTGGATTTGATAGTTAATCACATATTAATCTAATTATTTAATTAGATTTGTATAATTTTTATCTATACTATTATTACATCTATTTACCCTATTTTTAACAAAGCAAAGAAGAATATTTTGATTCTAATACATACACACGAACATCTTTTAATCTCAAGGTGCATATAATCCTAGTCTTGTCCTTTGGGCACTCATTTTTCCTTCATAGATATAAGTGGTATATTGTCCTATTTACTTTCTATTTGTAGAAAATTGTATAATTGTATATTATGTCCAACCCTAGCTCTCTATGTCTAGTCTAGGCTTATTGTGATTATTTGTATGCATTATACTAATTAGCCTAAACTATAACCATAGTGTTCCTATTTCCACACCATATTTATCGGTGAAATTGTTAGATGTTACACAACCTCGAGATCTAATTAGGGTTTTAAAATCTAAACTTATTTTTTAAGTTATCATTTTTTAGATATGGTTTATCCTTTTTCTCATTGTGCTCTCTTATTCTATATTTATGTTTAAGGTTGGTGATTATAGTATGCAATTCTTATCCTTTGTGCACCCTACCCACCTTTATAATAGATATAGGATGTTTCTATTTTCGTATTTAAATCATTTGATTGCTTTATTCTTTTAATATTATCATTATTTATGCCAAGGACATCCCATAGTTCCTAAATCTTCCATTGAAGAAATCCCTTGTCTAAACAATAACATGTCTACCCAATCCAATAATTATCTTTGATGGTGGTCACATTAAGGTCAATTGAGGTGAAATACAAGATTATTATCATGATGAAGATGTGGATAAACAAGATATACATATTACTAGATATGCTTTGATGAATGTATTTAAAAATACAAAATTTATTAATCAATGAGCACATTTATTCTATAATATATTAGTTGAATTACCTCATGATATGGAAATATTGGATAGCCTTGGATCCTTAATGAGTAATCTTAGTGATGTGTCTCATAATCCATCTTATTCCTCTAATCCTAACCCTACTAGTTTCATAACCACTACCACCATTCCTTCTAGTGTTGGACTTAGTACATCCATCCTTCTTACATATTTTCCTTCTATCTTATTGAAAGGTCAGATTCTATATTTTATCATTTCTATTATTAGTTCCATCATGCCTACTACCCATTTTCACATATATTGTAATCAATAGTTCATGAGATCACATATTTGAGGCATATTATCAAAAAAATTAATTCCATGTATATTCTTTAACAAGTTTTTTATATCAAAGTGATTAATGGTCCAATAACTTAGACCACACCACTTGGAGGCAATAATCACATAGGGAGATGCTTCTTAGAGACAAGGTCAACCCCAATAAACTCTAGTTGTGCCTAAGATACCCCATGCTTAGCAAAACACTTAACAACTCAATTATTAGTTCTACATGCCCAAGGCCCTAAAATTTGGGGTAAATTATTGAGAAATTTTACACAGCCCTTAGTTAGTGGGGGACATCATATAGAGTAAATGGGTGTTGGCTTAGTTGCTTAATATGTTTACACTATACCTTACCTCAATGTACCCCCATGACAAAACATAGGGTGGTCCATGCATTACTGTAAGTGTGACCATTATCTCCATCTGTCATATCTAGCCATTGCAAGGGATCCCTTGTCTTATGAGATTTAAATATGAGTTGATGGTGTGAAACTCTTCAATCCCACGATTAGAGCCAAAATTGGTGGGTTGTATTCTTGAACATTTTAAGTACATATTTATAAGGGCATTTCTAACTACAACATTTGACAAAAAATCCCTGTCGATTATGATTTGATGAATGTTTATGCCCTCTATTAATATTAGTTGGCCTTAGACTCATTTGCAAGCTTTCTTTCGAATTCTATTTTAGAAAACATAATATGAAATGTACCAAAACAAAATTTGATTTGTTATGAGAAAAGAATGATATCATCACATTATAGAATTTTCATATTATGTTATGATAACAATTATATTATCTTCTCTAATTCATGGGTAGCTAAAAATTGCTCTAACAAATGAATCTTAAAGAGAAACTAAAAACTAGTTTAATATTCATTAAAATAAGCTAATTAGTGCCAACTAATCATGGAAAGCTTGAATTCTTATGTACCATATAAGAAAAGAATCCATAAAATGACTCAATATCTTACAAGGGTTTTTGCATTGTAATGGTCACTTAGAATTTAATTTGATAAAAATCGATATAAGTTTGATGAAAAAAATAATCAAGAGGAAATTATGTTTTTGGTAACAAAAGAAGGAGAGGGCCCCTAAACCCAACTAGAGAGCACAATGAGGTCTAGAGGCCACCAAAACAAACATAGCAAAACATCAAGGGCCAAAAAATTGACCAATAACTTGCAACAAGTCCAACACCTACCAACACAAAACAACAAAAAATACAAACTAGCGAAGAACAACATCCCTAAAGAGAAAACCAAAACAAAATTTACGAAGGGAACACAAGTCCATTAAGAGCATCGAGCAAAAATCCAAAAAAGCACAAACTACTAGACCCAATTACTCCTTCAGAAAGTAGATAAGGTTCCATTCATTCTCAATTTGTTCCAATGCCCCACTAAACTATTCCTTTGAACCAATCACTCCTCCATGGTCTAAGAGTCTTATTTCTTCCAATAGCCTTTCCTAGCCTTAGTCACCCCGCTCACCACCCTAAAGGTGGCCTTTTACATTATGCCCAAAGTAATTATAGTGAACCTATTGAAGGCCCTATCCATCTTGTCCACTTTTTTCTGGAGCTCATGGATTTGAGAA
Source organism: Sequoia sempervirens (assembly GCA_007258455.2). Lineage (NCBI taxonomy): Eukaryota > Viridiplantae > Streptophyta > Pinopsida > Cupressales > Cupressaceae > Sequoia > Sequoia sempervirens. The sequence continues at coordinate 99,261 of VDFB02069321.1, forward strand.
GCATGTAGGCCTCCACCCCGCTCACCACCCTAAAGATGGCCTTTTAAATTATTCCCAAAGTAATAACAGTGAACGTATTGAAGGCCCTATCCATCTTGTCCACTTTTTGCTGGAGCTCATGGATTTGAGAAGCATCTAGGCCTCCAAGGGTCTAACATCATCCTGCATCACCCCACTCTTTTCCTCCATAGGCTGAACATCCATCCCCTTCATGGCATCCCTAGCCACCTCCTCAATTTCATGTTCAATATTATGAAGCCCTTCCTCTTCCTCATCCTTTGAATCTTTGACCACTGGTTAGTCATCACCAACTATTTCTTCATCTTTTTCACTACTTGCAGAATCATTTGAGAGATCTTCTCCCAACACAACCAAGAGATCCTTTTTACTCATATTAATTGGAGATGGATTTTCCTCTTTAGGGCCATCCCTAGGCTCTTCAAAACAAATTTTCTTCCCTTTGGAAGACTAGCCAGCAAACCTAGTCGATTGTATCTCACCCCTCCCAATGCTAGAATCATCCAAATTTCCATGCTCCTCCTCATATCTAATTTCAATGGTGACTTTTTTTTGCAGTTTTAGGATCAAGACTATCACAGGCCTTCCTTATAGTGCTAGAGTTACCTGGTGGGTTCATACAAGCCTCTTTTCCTTTCTGGTTTAGATAAGTAGGGTTTCCCTTGGAAAGAAGGTGCTTAATTGAAGATTGTTTAAAATTGGAAGGAGCACCAATGGGTTTTTTAGCAAGAATTCTCATAGAGGAGGGACCCTCACCAAAAGAAATAGCCAAAGAAGGGTTGGGGAGAGGTTTTGCATGAGAAATAGGGGCAAAAAAATAGTAGAGATACTACTAGAAGGTCCAAATAGGGTGGTAATAGTAGAAAAATAATTATAAAGACACTGGATCAAACCCTGGTGGAGAGGGGGCGAGGTGCTCTTAGCTTTACATTATTTTAAAGACGAAAACATAAAGAAAGGTATGTTAATTTTCTCATTCCTACATATATGACATACAAAGGGAAAATTGTACCCATGGAAAGTGGTAAAGTGCCCTTCGAGAGTGAAATAATTCATGATATGAACACTAACAACCCCATAAGGATCCGAGAGGTGTTCTCTGTCATAACCATTTTGGCTTCTCACCAGCTTCTCATCACTTTCAAGGAATCTGCCTATGAACCCTGATCATTTCCATTAATTTTTTTGGAAACTCTTAAAGGCCACTATACTAAAGACTTATCACAACATCAATCAACCTAGGGGACACTTCAAACCCTATACTGCCAATCTGAACTCTATCTCTCTCCAAGAATTGTAAACTTTAGCAGTAATGTTCTCATTATAACCACACATCGCTATAAAGAATGTTCCATCCTGCTTGAAGAGCTTCCATAGCTCAATGTTCTATCGTAAAGGCACATAGGATAATGGCTTAGACCTTTTCCTGGAACCCCCATCGAGTTATAGTCATGGTGGCAGAAGAAAGAAAAATTAACTTTCTCAATAGTCAAATTAGTGGGTGAAAAAATAATAAAAGAAGCAATAATGTAGTTGATGCCCCAGTTTCATAGGAAGATAGCAAAGAAGACCTCCACAAGTAGGCTACAATCATCACATAATTTCTAGAAAGGTCTAATAGGAGCCATGAAGTAAGTTAGAGGTTGGATAAAATTCTACCAAATTTTAGCAACCCAATTCATAAACCCATAATTTGTGTGAGAGTAGATGCTAAATTAATAATGATGAAAAGAAAGAAAAAATAGAAGCCCAAACTCCAGTTGAAAGGATGTATGAAAGATTGTGGCTTAGGAAACATGCAAGGGCACAATGATGAGTAGATACAGGGATTCTCTGTCATGATTGAATTATGCCTCAAATCCTTGGATTCAAGGGAGAGAGGATCTATCATCACGTCACTCAGCCTTCCATCAAAAATTGCATCCTTGAAAAAATAATTCATCTCAAGGAAGAAATAAATTAGAGTATAAGTCCAAAAGGAAGTTTATCAAAACATAATAACTAGCAAAATCCCAAGGCATGGGATACTTTCCAATTAAATGCCTTGTCAATGTCAAATCATGGAAATGGTAGCACCAAGTCACAAAGGCATATGAGGTAATGAAATCCGCCAAGGCTGACATCATGCACCCCACGTCAAAGTCATCCTTCCTTCCACAATTATTACACCTCACCCCCTGAGATGGACCCAAAAAAGGCCACCATGTATACAAACCAACCTCTAACACCCAAACCACATGTCTTGCCACCAAACTGCCACCATAAGTACTTTTAGTAGAATTCAACCTTTTGCTATAGATCATCTTGAGAATATTGGGATTCAAATTTAAATTTTAAATTAGGTTCTGATATCTTTTACAACACATCATACAGTAGATGTTATGATTCAAATTTGAAATCAAAAGTGGATTGGAGACCAATAGCCCGACCATAGCAATAGAGAGACCCACATTTAATGAGGCATACATCAACATCATCAAAGGTTAAAAGGAGCCCCACCCATCATGTCCTCAGCTAACCAGTCCTTGATATGAGTCATAATATTCTCAAATCTCAAGAATTTCCAATGGGGAAAGAGAACCCCATGTTGGAGATTGCATCAACAGGGTTACTCCCTTCTCTAAAGATATGGGAAATTGAAAAATATGCCATAGAAGAGAGCACTCATTTAGAGTCCAAAATAAAACTACTAATGTTCCAAGGGGGCTCAGACAAGCTGTTTAGACAATCCACAATCAATTTCAAATCACCTTCAACCAAGACATTGTCAAAACCCAGATCTTCTAGCCTCTTAATACCTCTCCAAGTAGCCACAAGTAAATTACGTTAGTAATGTAAAAATATACTTTTATTGGTCAATTAAAATCACATAGAACATTTATAACATTTATGTTTAAGTTAAAAATGGTGAATGCAACTACAAGGGAATTTAACAAGAAGACAATGCTATAGAAATTGATTATCTCCTATTACAAGATCCCACAAATACAAATGAAAAGTTATTGAAATTTTTATTGGTAACCAATCCTAAAATATAGATGAAATAGAAAAACTAACTAATTCCCCATAGAGAACCAAATCTTGGGAATTGGAGGATCCCCAAATCCTAAGAACCCAAATAAGGAGCACATATTTATAGATGAATAAATTCATAATAACTTTTGGGTTGTCTAATTCAAATTGATCACCATAATAATTTACCAAGAAA
>VDFB02069322.1:0-18225 GCA_007258455.2 Sequoia sempervirens
GAATGTGATATTTCTCTTACACAAAAGCATGTACCATTTTATGGCATCTAATCCAACTGCATCCAGGTATCTCTTTAATTCTTCTATCTTTCATCAATCTCACCTTCCTTGATCATTTTTCCTGAGGTTCGATGCTTATTTATATATTGTTGATATTCATTGCTCGCAGCATCATTGTGCAAGCCAGAATGTTTTCCTTTTACCCATGCAATTCTATTCCTTATGGAAAATTCCAATTCATAATGATACCTTTCCTTATGAAATTCGATTTTATTTACTGTATTTTATTTTACAATGGATACCCTATATTGCATTTGATATCTTCTTAAAATAATATGCACCGATAGGTAAGTTTTATGATAATATATGATACCTTGAAACTCCAAATTTTATATGCTTGAATATCAATATTTATATGACTTAGTTGATGCAGTACTTGGTATTGTGTTTCCCTCTTGATGGGCATAGTAAATGGTAAACATTCGATATCTTCCTCTTTGTGTTTCTTCGATGGATGTAACGTATGTTGCTATTCAATTTTTACTTGTATATACATAGGAAAAATAAATATATGTAAATCACAATATAAACTTTTATATTGTACTAAAAACTTACTATACCTTTTTATTGGCTGCAATCGTACAATTGATACTTGGTACTGTGATGTATATCATATATGTTTAGCATTCAATAAATGTATTATATAATTGGAATTCACTTATATATATATAGGTATTTAAATAAATAAATATATATATATATCTATATATATATTCCACATTATAATTGTTATATTGTAGTGAAAACCGTACTCGGTTAATAACATAGACACAATTGTATATACGAATATGTGTTTTGATTTTAATCAAATCTCATTATCAATGCTTAGAAATTAGTCTCATTGAAATTGGTATATTAATATTTGGAGCAAGGAAAAATGATTTCATTTCTTAAGGGTCAATCTTTAAATTGTTTGATGAAAATGCTTTATGTGGTATTCGATGAATATATACATATAGATATATAGATATATTATATTAGGGTTAAGGATTAAAGAATAAATGTTTTAAAAAAGATTATTTCACCTTGAGATTAATTGATTTTCTTTACATAGGTGAATTAAAAATAAATAGAAAAGAAAAGATTAAAGTGTTATTTAATAAAATTGTTAGCTTTGGATAAGTGGTCATTAGTTAGTGTATTCAATTAAGGGGGTAAGTGTACCAATCTATGACACAATTTAGGTGTCAAATTGTAAAAATTCACAAAAAAAGATTAAAATTGGCCATTTGGCGCATGCCAAATTTGGCATGTGCCAAATGGAAAAGCAAAATAAAAGCCTAAAACATATTTCAAACCCTCATTTGTCTTCAACCAGTGGCTTGGCTTGGAGGATTGGAGGTTTGCAACTCACGCTCGCCAAATATCATCCATTATTTGCATTGTTAGCTTACTATCTTTCACAAGGATGCCGCCAACACGTCAGAGATGTCGAAGATTGTGAAGAGGTATGTATTTTAATTCAATTTATTTTGAATTTGATTTAGAATGCGGATTGATATAGGGTTTTATAATAAAATCTGGTTCTATTATCAAGGAATGAATCTCCACCTTGAAACTTTGAGAATTCACAATCACCCCCTCAAGAAGAGCCTCCTATTCAAGAACAACCTGAAAACCCTCCATCAATTCATAGGCATCCTCAAGGAATACAAGAAAATATTCTAAATCAAATTGAAAACAATAAAAGAGACATTGAACAATTAATTTGAAGATTAACCGAGTATGTTGAAACCCACCCTTGTAGGAGAGAGATTGCTGAATCATTGAAGTCAATTGTATGTCATGTAGGAGAAATGAGCGAGAAAATAAATTTTTGGTCAAATAAGAGGCATGAAATGAGACAATATTATGCTATCTAGAGGTTTGTCATATGCAAATGTTAAAAAACAAGAAAATAGCAAAGCCGACTTGTGTGCCCTATTTACAGACCCGAAAATTAACACACCTTTGTCTCATACATGCAAGAGGTTCCCCATCCATTGGTGCCACCATGAGTTAATTAAAAATAAATTTTGGGAGCGGTGGTGGATGGTATTTGACCAACCTCCATGCAATAACCATGAGGTACCACAATAATTTTTGAGGAAACTTTATTGTGAGTTTATCCTCAATAAGATCCAAAATTATTTTGACATCTTAGACTTTCAAGGTAGAGGTGGGGGCTCCACACATGATAGACCTATTGCACAATGTAATCCACAGTTGGCACCGAGACCCTTGGCCAGACCCATGGTGGAGCATGTCGTCATTTCTTCTATTGTTAAGGATAGTGTAGAGGTGGACATGCTAGAGTCGATTGGCTCACTCACCCAGACCATTTTACAGTGTGTGAGGCCTCTAGTAGAGCCTGGTGTGGAGGAGACATGTAGACCCTAAGCTCCACCCCACCATTGTGGCGCTTATGGTGTAGTTTACACGTACAATTATCAGAGTTCTTGAGATGCAGCTACATAGCCTACATTAGTTGCAGAGGTGATGGATTTCACAGATGATATGCTGAATGATACATTCGACATTGACAATCAGGTAAAATTCAGCAAGTTCATTAATGTTGTTTATTAAACTATATTTTGAAATTTAAGAATAAGTAAATTAGTAGAATTTTGATTTGATGAAATTTTAGGGTCAGAGTGTTCATGAGATGTGCCCCATTCCTGCAAACCTTTATTCGTTCTCAATGTTGAGTCCATACTTATGCAACTAGTATTAAAGATATTATTGCATTTGAGCGGTTGAATTTTATATTTGAATGTTTGTCTCATAACATGCTTTGGTTCAAATAGTTTCTGGTGGACCTTCCGACCCTCCACACATCACAATTCATTTCCTCAAGGACCTTACACTCGGGTATCCTTTATTCAATAATGGTGTTGTAAAACAATGTTAGCTAGTTTTCATAATTTTGCATATACAAATCTAAAAATTGATGAGAAACACAAACATTGCATTTGTATTCCTTGATGGAAGTGTCACATTATCTTCTCCTAATTCCTTTTTTCCTTTATTACTTCTAATCTCATCCCATTAACATTTTAATATGGACCACCCTACCATTTTGCTCTTTCATTTTACTACCTTTTAGGATGTTGACGTAGGAGTTAACCATGTTGGTGGCATGATGGACCCGCGAGTTGTTGCAATAATAGCGGTCACGATCCATTGAGAGGTATGCAACAATTAGTCGATTTGACATTATATTTTCTCTTTTATGGTATATTATACCAAGAAATTTTCCACGATACTTTTGTGTAGCTTAATTTCTATCTTGATGGTTGCTATAGGTGGTTGTCACTCCAAATCATGGATGTGGTAATGATGTAAATGTGAATGATGACTATTTGTATGTGGTAAGTGATTATATTTTGTTATATGTCATTCCACAATTCAATTTTTGTGTATTAACATCTTTACATTTTATGGTATTAGTTGAAGGTTCAGGGTGAAGAGAGGAGGACTAGCGAGCATGTTCGAAAGACTAGAGAACCAACAGTCACTCCATCCAGCCAAATTTTGAAGGCAACATGGGATCTATTTCCTTCCCCTAGGGGGAAATGATTGTATTAGGGTTGTTTGTTATATGCCTATGTGGCATTTTGAAACATATGTTTTGTACAAGTGATATATACGTGACATTTTATGTCCATAATATGGCTCCTTTGTACTAAGCCTGTATGGATTTTTTGGATATATTCTATATACTTTTATCAATATATATCATTGTATACCTTACGGATTTTTGATTAAAAAAATATTATGTTGCTACTGTCATTCTTGAATGATGTTATCATGCGTATTGTGTAAATCGTATGCTTGAATGTTGCAGGCATGGAGTTTTTTTACATCTAATGCTTAATTAATTACTGTTGATTGCTCAATAAGCTCCATCTAAAGCGTATTGTGTAAATAAGCTCCATTCCTGGTGGTTTGTATCCTTTGGAATGCTTCAATTACTTGTGCCTCACTTATTCGCATGTATGCTTCACTTATTCACATGTATACTTCACGTATAGTGTGTGTATTCATGTGTATGATTCATGCTTCTAATGCATAGCAGCAAAAATCTTTTGGGAAAATTTTGACAAACTAAAGAGTATAAGAGTTTTTAAGTTGGGAAAAAATCATATTTAAAAAAACGTAAAAAAATGTAGAACAAGAGATAAAATCTATTTATTTTGAAATTGAAAGGTATTTCCATAGCATATAGAGATATATAGAGCAAACAAAATAAAGATTTTAACTAATGAATTGTAAAAAATAGTTTTTTGTAGTTTATATTCATATCATTGATTACATTGCATTGCACATATTTCAAACTCAAAGCATTACTTCACATTGCATAACTAATAACTAGATCTTGATAGATGAAAAAATTTCAATTACAATATAGTTTTTACAAAGTCAACCTAAGAAGTTATGCAATTACTTCACATTGCATAACTAATAAGTAGGAGCAGCTGCCAATTGCATTTTGTTATCATGACATTCTATGAGGCTAGATTTATTTGACTACATTTTATCAAATAGTTCACTGCCTTGTCTATGTTACCACAATTTCATACATATACAAAGTATTTTGTCAAATAGTTCATTCCTTGTTGCTATGGCTAAAAGCATAAAACAAGTGCTTTGAACAAGCTATGGAGCGCTTGGAAAAAATCTATCAAAAGCATAATAGCAAGCAATACTATAGACAAGGCAATGACTGAAAAAATGCCTAAAAAGAAATGTGGTCTCATGGTGATGGAATGCCATGACATGCAAATTATGGATTTTCATGCCATTCCATCACCATGAGACCCGCGTTTCTTCGAGCATTTTCAAACAATTCATTGCCTTGTCTATGCTACCATTTTTTGTACATGTTTACCAAAGCATTTTATCAAACAATTCAGTGCCTTGCTAATATGGCTAAAAGACTAAAATAGGTGCTTGCAAACAAGCTATGGATGCTTGGAAAAAATCTATCAAAGCATAATAAGAAGCAATAGCATAGACAAGTGATGCAGAGATAGGAGACCCAAACCCACTCAAAGTGTCAACTTGCCTTCAAGAGGCATCTAACAAGTTTAAAAGGATCTATTGGACCAATCCAAAAAACTCCCAAATTTTGAAATCAATCAGAGGTAGGATTTCCCACTTTCACCCTTGCAAACCTAGTAATAGTGCAAACTCGTTTTTAGACACTTAACTCCACAACTTCCCAAAACACTAGAGAAAAAAAGGATGATTCAGACACCCATTACAAATTTACAAAACATATCTTAGCCCCCGATATGATTCCTTTGGAACAAATTTGAGAAAACTGACTTTCTTACCATTTTAGGCCTCCATATAGGTCAATTTTACAAAGGAACCCCCTCTTAAACTTGTGCAAACACTCTAATACTTTAGGGAAGCAATTGGAAGGTTATCAAACCCAAAAATCCCCCATTATATTTCATTTGTATGACCACCTCCACACCAAACCCAAAAACCCTTGTTTTGTGCACTTTTGATGAGGGTTTATTGAAAAAGACACTTCTAGGCCCTTCCCAAACTTGCGACCTGGTCAAACACCCTTGAATTCATCCCCACAAGCTTAAAATTTCATAAGATAACTTTTCCTAACACCCCATCATCAAGTTCAGGTCTATACCCATTAAATTCATGCATTTTCCAATGGAAACAACCCTAGGGACTCACCGAAATAAATAAATACGCCTTCCTTGTACACAAAAAAGTATGCATACATGTTTATTTCACCTATCTAAGCCTATCCAATGAGTTACAGGACTATACAATGGGTGGAAGGCTTTGAAACCCATTTTGTTCCCTTTTAAAACCCCCAAAATAGGGTAAATCAACAATCCCATAAAAATAAAGATTTCTCCCTCAATTTGCACAATTAAGACCTCAAATCTAAAGCATTAGAGATCCAAAAAACATACCTAAAACATATAAGAAGTTTTAGAGAAAAGGCAGGTTGTACGGGTCCGTACCAAGCCTTCAAAGTTTAAAAAAAAAGGAAAAAATTTGTTGAGAACGTTGTATTTCATGAAAACAAAATGTGTACAATCTTCAAACTGCCTTCAACAACCTTGCACGAGCCATTTTTGAGGATTTTATAATGATTACATTCAAATCCAACTTCTCCCAACTTCTATAACTACCAAGTAACAACTTTTCAAAGGAGGTAGTCCTTGGTTTTCAAATTTGCTGCATTTATGCAATTTACAAGTTTGAAATTTTCCTCCTTCTAACTCTTTATTATTTCCTAATCCACTAGACCCTCTTAAATGACTTCCTATTCTACTTACCTTGACAATATTTGACCATCTTGACAACTTTTAACATGATTACAAGTTATGGCCAAATTATGAAATGAAAACTCTAAATCATTTTGGAAACATGAGAATGGTCTAAGTAGACCTCATTGAAACAAAAAAAACTCAAACTCTCCTATCTTAACCACAATTCCATCCATGACCATTTAGTACCATATCAGGAGGCTTGGTGCTCCTGCACCAACAAGGCAGTGAATTGTTCAAAAAAATGCCTCAAAGAAATGTGATCTCAATGTGCTTGTCATGGCATTCCATCACCAAGAGAACACATTTCATTGAGGATTTTTTTTCAAAAAGTTCATTGCCTTGTCTATGCTACCACATTTTTCATAGATGTCTACCAAAGAATTTTATCAATCAATTCACTGCCTTGTTGCTATGGATAAAAGTCTAAAATAGGTGCTTTCAAAAAAGCTATATGGATGCTTGGGAAAAATACATCAAAGTGTAATAGTAAGAAATAGAATAGATAAGGTAGCAAACAATTTGAAAAAATGCCTCAAAGAAATGGGGTCTCATGGTGATGGAATGCCATGACAAGAAAATTCCCTAGATTGTCATGGCATTCCATCACCATGAGACCACATTTCTTTGAGGCATTTTTTCAAATAGTTTACTACCTTGTCTATGCTACCACATTTTTCATACATGTATACCAAAGCATTTTATCAAATAGTTCACTATCTTGCTACTATGGCTAAGAGCCTATAACAAGTACTTTCGGACAAGTGATGGATGCTTGGAAAAATTCTATCAAAGCATAATAGTAAGCAAAAGCATAGATAAGGTAGTGAATTGGTAGTATGCGATGGATGCTCCCATGTTTTACAAATGAGGGGTGAGCTCAATTTATAGGCTCCTTGAATACAATTCAATGACCAAGATTGATTTCAAATCAATGACTGAGATTACAAAATAAAACCCTAATTAGGGTTTGTCACAGCTAACTACCTCTCAACCAATGGGAAAATTACATTTGGGAACACTTGTCCTTCTACTAAATATAACCCAACAATAAAAAGTTGTTGCATTATGAAGTGTCAGGTTCATTGAACCTAGACATGCTAGCTTGGAACAATTTGAATGGTTGGAAGATGACAAGGCACCATCTTAGCATGTTGGATGTACCCTTTGATCTTGGCCTAAGGCGGAATTCAAGATATGTTTTCCATCTCCTTTTCTCAGCTTGGGGTGGACTTTAAGTTGTCTTCACCATGTATGCTTTGAGCTAGGCCAACTTTACATTGTCTTTTCAATGTATGCTTTTAGTTGGGTGGACTTTACCTTTTTCTTGGAAAAGCATTATTCAAGCCAAGGGTGGATTTGACAATAGTTTGGACATAGCTTTTCTTTTCCAAGTAGACTTTGCATCATCTTTGACATTTTCCTTGACCACGGGCATGACAAACTTTGCTTGTGCCTTACCAAGATTGGGTAGACTTGCTCTTGACTTAGACATGCTGATTTTCCTTCCAAGAAAAAACTAAGAGAGGTTATTGTAGAGGGGCACAATATGATCCCATAGGCTCTAATGAAAAGTTTCTAAGCCTCATGATGTCTGAGTAATGTCATGCTGAAGTTTGTAGCCATTTTACATTTCAGACTCTTAAGGGATTCAGCCGGTTGAACATAGCTCAGAGTGATTCAGTGTGTTTTGGGTGAAAAAGAGGACCATTCCTAGTGTTAACATACCCACTTGGATTCGTTGGAATAGTTATTTTGGTCGTACAAGTTGTAGAACAAAAGTTGCACCACTTTGCAACTTTGCACTACTTGCATTTGACAACTTTTTCCCCAAGAGAAATCTCGCCGCCACAGAAAAAAACCTTGGAGATAGAAAAAAATAAAAGAGGCTATTGGAGAGGGGCATAACAACATCCCATAGGATTTAACGAGAATTTTCTAAGCCTCACGGTGTCTGAGTAATGTCATGTTGAAATTTGTAGCCATTTTGCACTTCAGACTCTTAAGGGTATCAGTGGGATGAACGTAGATCGTATCGATTTAGCACTTTTGGGTGTGAAAGAGGACCATGCATAGCATAAAAGTACCCACTTAGATGCATTGGAATAGTTATTTTGGTCACACGAGTTGCAAAATGAAATTTGCACCACTTTGCAACTTTGCACTACTTGCATTTGACAACTTTTTCCCCAAGAGAAATCTTGCCGCCAAAGGAAAAAAACTTTGAGATAGAAAAAAATGAGAGAGGTTATTGTAGAGGGGTACAACATGATCCCATAGGTTCTGACAAGAAGTTTCTAAGCATCATGGTGTCTAAGTAATGCCATGCTAAAGTTTGCAACCATTTTGCACTTTGGACCCTTAAGGGTTTCAACTGGTTGAACGTAGCTCAGAGTGATTCAACGCATTTGGGTGAAAAAGAGGACCATTCCTAGCATAAAAATACCCACTTAGATGTGTTGGAATAGTTAGTTTGATCACATAAGTTGCAAAACAAAAGTTGCACCACTTTGCAACTTTGCACTACTTGCATTTGACAACATTTTTCCCAACAAAAATCTCGCTGCCACAGGAAAATGCCTCTGAGATAGCAAAAACTAAGAGAAGTTATGTAGAGGGGCACAAAATGATCCCATAGGATCTAATGAGAAGTTTCTAAGCCTCACGGTGTGTGAGTAATGTCATGATGAAGTTTGTAGCCATTTTTCACTTCAAACCCTTAAGGGATTTAGTCAGTTGAACATAGCTCAAAGCGATTCGGCACGTTTGGGTGTGAAAGAGGACCATGAATAGTGTAGACGTACCCACCTAGACACGTTGGAACAATTATTTTGGTCGTACGAGTTGCAGAACGGAAGTTGCACCACTTTGCACTACTTGCATTTGACAACTTTTTCCCCAAGAGGAATCTTGTTGCTACAAGAAAATGCCTCCGAGATAGAAAAAACCAAGAGAGGTTATTGTAGGGGGGCACAACACAATCCCATAGGCTCTAATGATAATTTTCCAAGCCTCACAGTGTCTGAGTAACGCCATGCTAAAGTTTGCAGCCATTTTGTACTTTAGACTCTTAAGGGATTCAGCCGGTTGAATGTAGCTCGAAGTGATTTGGTGCATTTGGGTGCGAAAGAGGACCATTCCTAACATAAACATACCCACTCAAATGTGTTGGAATAATTATTTTGGTCGTACGAGTTGCAGAATGAAAGTTGCACCACTTTGCAACTTTGCACTACTTGCATTTGACAACTTTTCCCTAAGAGAAATCTCACAGCCACAGGAAAATGCCTCTGAGATAGAAAAAAATAAGAGAAGTTATTGTAGAGGGGCACAACACTATCCCATAGGATCTGAAAATAAGTTTCTAAGCCTCACAATGTCTGAGTAATGTAATGCTGAAGTTTGCAGCCATTTTGCACTTCAGACTCTTAAGGGATTCAACAGACCAAGAGGCTCAAACTCAATCAAATTGACAACTCTCCTTGAAGAGGAATCTAACTAGATTAAAATGGTCTTTTAAATCAATTCAAATAATTTTTCAAGTTAGACAACAATCAAAAACACCATTTCTCAATTTCACCCATGAATCCTAGTAGTAGTGCAAACTCGGTTTTTGGCCTTTTACTCAAATACTCTCCAAGACACCTGATAAACATATAATGGTTTCAGAAACCCATTTTACAGTTGTAACACATATCCCAAATTCAGAAATAAGTTGTTTGGACCAACCTCCTAAAATCACCCCTACTATACTAACCTAATTAGGCTGATTAGGCCTAAATTACAAAGCAACATATCTTTAAACTTCTCACAGGCCCTTGAAACCTTGGGGAAGCATTTCCTATTCCCTCAAACCTCTAAAACCATAATTTGTTCCAAGGGTTAACCCTTCCAACATAGAAAACCACAAAACCCTAAATTTTATGCCAAACCAAGAGGGTTTATTCAAAATCCTACTTGCACAACCTCCCAGACCATGCCACCAACTCAAACATGTGTATTTTGATCCTTATATGCTCAAAAGTTGAAAAAAACTCCACTCTCATTGATTTTCACAAACCCTAGGCTGAGGGCTCCATTTTCATGTGTTTTCTTTAACAAAAATCAATAGGACAACAAGATTATCTCCTTTGTTCCTTCCCCACAACTCTAATCATGCAACCTACAACTTAATCAGACTCCCTAGGGCCCATTACACTAGTTACAATAGATACAGTCGGTTAAGGGCCCTTTAAGACATTTTTTTATCACAAAACCTCAACAAGGTGCTCTCGACCTATTGCAGGAAAACAATGATTTCTTCAACAAATCTTTATTAAATTCTTTCAAACCTGATGCAAGATAAGGCTAACCCAGTCCTATATGAGAAATGAAAGATTGCATAGCAAATGTTAGTCTGTACAACTTGTACAGGTTTGCAAAATGTGAAAGAAACATAGAAAAATAATAAAAATCACAATTTTCTTATTGCCAATACCTTAAACTTCGAGCCAACATTACAAATGGTGTCCTCATGCCTTTTTAAAGGCTTCTCTTCAACCAATGACCAACTTCCCTCCCAACTGAAATTTAAACCACTTATGACCGTTGGAGATCACAATTTCATCTTTTACACAATTTAATAACATCATTACATGCTTTGTAATGTTTTCTATTTTTGACCCTTTTAATCACCTAACCTATTACAATGGGTCTAATGAGACCTTATTCACCTAAAAACCATGTCTTATTCAAGAAAAAAAATATACTACCACCCTTGACACCACCTTGACAACTTTGACACTCCTTTCCATTTGATTTACAATCATTACAAAATGAATATATAAGCCCCTCAAAGTTGACCAAGTACCATAGAATGGTCACTTAGGAGTCCCTTATTTGAACTCATGGACTCAACACAAACACCCTAACCACACACTGCCTATCAAACTCTTCATGGAAAACATAGAGAAGGTTGGTGCTCCTGCACCAAGCCCAAACATCCAAATGACTTACCATGCCTTTGCAGACCTTCTATCACATCAAAATCCACCTGATAACACTGAAACAACAAAGTTATAACCTTCTTCCAAACTATTGCTTTAATCTGCTACTTCAAGCTATGCCTCCTAGGCCTAAATTCATGCTTTTTCCATAGGGGTAGCGTGAAAATTTACACCAAATGTCTTTTCCACCCATTGTATTCTATTGTAACTTGGTGGAATGGCATAATTAGGTGTAGGGGGCATGTGTGCATGATTTCAAGAGCAAGGGTGGCCATTTGGGGGTTTGGGCATGATGCCTAGTTATCAAGAATGTGTGTTTTGAGTGCAATTTGGAGGTTAAGAGTAGGTAGTGATGGAAAATAATTGGGGAAGCACATTATAAGAGTTAATTAAGCAAGGGAAGACATATTTTAAGGTGTTGGAGGCATTCAAATGGTGAGGAGAGGTCTGGAGGTGAGGTTTTCAATAAACCCCCTTTGAAACTTGTCAAAAGTGAGGGTTTTGAGTTTTGGAGTGTTGGTGACTATTTCATTGGAAGATTGTTGATTTACTACTTATGTACCCTGCTCATTACTGTCCAATGGTGTTTTGTATCTGGAAGGAAGATTAAAGGGTAGTTGGTTTGTTGAGAGTTTGGCACCTTGCTCTACATCACTTTGGCATGTTTATCAACATAAAACTATGATATTTTTTGTATTTCAATATGTAATGATAATGCAATATGAAATATGTAGTGTAAGACAATGACATATAAGACCCAATACACTAGTTACAGTGATCACAGTCGGTATAAGGGTCCTCAAGACATGATTAAGGCTACAAAACCCCAAAACAGGGTATACCCAACTATTCACAAGAAAACAACTATGGAATGCTTCAAATTCTTTGTTAAACCTTCAGACCTAATGCAAAAAACAAAATATTCATGCCACTACATTGTTCATAAAGAAATTACTCAATGTAATGATTGTACGTTACCATATAGGTCTGGAAAAGACAAGAAAATTTAGAAATTTGTTTCTAACAGTGAGAATTCAATTGGATTTCTTCACAAAAACATGAAGCCAATATTACAAATGATGACCACCACCTTTCTAAAGGTTTCCTAATCAAATACAACTGACATAACAACCTCCAACTAAATTTTAAATCCCTTATTAGGTGTTGGAGTGCCAAATTACATTTGTTTACCTATCTTTGTTAACTCATTTGATTCCTTTTACATTCTTTTACTATTTGACCCTCCAAAAAATTTAAAGCATTTCAAATACATTTAAAGCACCTATGTTGGTCTAATTAAGCCTTATGAGACCCTAAAACATGACCTAATACATAAAAAGAAAAATGAACCTACTTAGACCCCCATTTGTCATCATTGGCAATTGCTTCACATATTTGACCTTGTTTACAAAAATGGATCAATGAGACGCCAAATGGTCTTTATAGACCTTATTAAAGAAAATAAACATCAAAACAACTTTGCAACCTCCCTAGACACACCTAATGCTCCAATTGTGAAAGTAAGGTGTAGGTACTCCTGCACCATAAAACCACTCAAATTCACTCAAAATCACACATTTTCACACCCAAGGCTACATGCCATCACTCCAAAACGATCTCCCCTACTCCAAGAATCATCTTCTAACCTATTCCCCACCCAATGGACTCATTCCACCAAGCTACAATATATACATTAGGTGGAATGAGCCATTAAATGACTTGATGACCTCAAAACTTGAAATTTAGACTTCCAGAACTGTCTATAGTAAAATCCACCCTAAGAGCTCAAAACAAGATGGATTTCAATGCCACAAAAACCAAAATGTGGCTAATACATCCATCTACCCAAATAAAAATAATTTTATTCAATTCCCTTTGGCAACTAAAACCTTCTAACTCACTAATAACCGCTAAAATAGACTTATTACATCAATAAATGGTCTATATGACCTTATCCAAGCCAAAACAAGACTTCATCACCCTTATGACAACCACCGAAGCTTGGTGCCCCTGCACCAAATAGTGGTGCAAGAGCACCTACACCTTACTATGATCAATGTGATTGGTGTATTAGGTCTCATGGAGAATGTTTAGGTGTTAGGGAGAGTGTTTTATGTTGAGAGAAAGAAATAAAGTAGATTGGGTTGTTGTCCCTATTGAGTTTATGTGGGAAAATGCATGAAAGTGGAGGTTTTAGTCTAGGGTTTGGTAAAATTTGAGTGGGAGGTCATTTATTTTGAATTATTAAGCATGTGCAGGGTTTCTTAAGAGTGTTTGAGTTGGTTTTGATATCTAAGGAGGCGTGGAATGTAGGTTTTCAGTAAACCCTCTTGGTTTGGCTAAAAATCAAGGGTTTCATAGTTTGCTATGTTAGAAGAGTCAAATATGGAAACTAATTATGGATTTAATGGTTTTAGGGCATTGGAAATGCTACCCCAAAGTTTCAATTTTCTGTGATAAGTCTAAAGGTGGGTTGCTTTGTAATTTAGGCCTAATTAGCCTAATTAGGATAGCGTAGGAGTGGGAGTTTTAGGAGTTTGGTCCAAAGTACTTGTGTTTGAACTTGAGATATGTTTTGTAACTTTGTAATGGGTGTCTGAATCATCCATTGTTTTTTCAAGTGTTTTGGGAAGTGTTGGAGTTAAGGGCCTAAAACCGGGTTTGCATTAATACTACGGTTGCAAGGGTGAAAGTGGAAAATTCTACTTCTGGTTGCTTTCAAACTTTGGGAGTTGTTTGGATTGGTCTAATAGGACCTTTTAATCTTGTTAGATGCTTCTTGAAGGTAGGTTGACACTTTGAGTGAGTTTGGGCCTCCTAGGTCTACATCAAATAGAGAGCAACATATAACCATCATTTTTCATATCTACATTAATGCAATTTTGTAAACCCTTATACAATCAAACTTAAATTCTTGAAATAAATAAATGATCAATAAAATGAATTTACAAATTCAATGTGCATACTTACCAATCAATCCAGGGAACCATCCAGGTCTTCTCTACTCTTTATGATGTCAAGTATTGCCTCGTGGTCAAACTCACGCACTTTCCACAAGTTCTTGTTTGCAGGTCTGCCCTTATATTTGATCAAATGAACATTGGTGGTGATGAAAAGGTTCGAACAATGAATAATCTTCTGATGTGTGTCAAAGTCCTCAATTAACCAAATTGCAACATTCTTAAATGGGCACCTTCTAAGCCATGTTCTAGTAACAACCATCGAACCTGTAGGATACTCTATGTTTTCTCCATCTATAACTTTGGCCTCCAATTTATTTTTGGACTTGATACAATGACAC
The DNA here is from genome assembly GCA_007258455.2 of Sequoia sempervirens. Lineage (NCBI taxonomy): Eukaryota > Viridiplantae > Streptophyta > Pinopsida > Cupressales > Cupressaceae > Sequoia > Sequoia sempervirens. The sequence goes on from VDFB02069322.1 coordinate 14,637, forward strand.
AGGTAATAATATGTACCCTCTTCATTGTCTTCATTTTCAATTACTACATATACATGCCTTGCATTGATATGTTCATCATGTTAGATGTATTTAATGAACATCAAAATAAAACCTGAAAGTAAGATATATTACCTAGTTCTACAAGGTCCAATACATAATCAAAGTCAACAAATGATTGCATATTCATGATTTGTAGAGTTGTTGGAAGCTGATAAGTGTCAAGTGGGGTTAGAATTCTTATAGACCATTCATCAACCCACTCTATTGACGTGCAGTCATTCCATGCTCGAAGTGTACATGCAGAACAAAAGCATGCCATCTTTCATGTATGGATAGTCCATGTACCTGCATTGGAGCTTCTAAAAGAGTGTAGCTAGCTCGATCTTGTTAGTGTACAACAATCATCATATTTTACAATGTTAGTATCATCTACTAAATGAAAAAATATAGAACTAAAGAATTACCTTGACTACCTGGACCCATTGCATGATTGCACCACTTGACAATTGATCTTACATCTATCAAATTTACACTATCTTTGTACTTTAACTCTTCTCATGCAAGGGATCTTTTTATACATGCACCTGCTCCATCATGCTCCCGCTTTCCATGCTCAACCTTTGAGAAGTTCCACATATGTTTGAACACCATTGATCTATGCATCCTACTCAACATTAAAAAATTTCGATTCTTGGTTATGATGTGGATGTCGACCATATGATATGTTGACTAAATGATATTCCCTTGGTAGCCAAATCAACATAGAACATCTAAAAGCAACCTTGCACAAACTTGGTAGAATGTGTGTGATCATCACTGATGTAAAAGTGATACTCCCTCAATACTTTCATGTTATCCTCTGTACTATCATTTGCATGAATGAATGCTATATGCACAAATATAGCAACCTATGTGGAGTTGTAGTACTCTGATTGCACCTCATTTTGTGGTTGTAGTGTGTAGTTCTTTTGTGAAGTTGACAATGAAATGATCTTATAGTAAATGTGTGTCCCTTACCAACAGGCCCTTGAGTCAACCATTAAACTCTATGTGTATACCTTGCATACTCACTTAAATAGCTGACCACAAAAAAATCCCAATAAAGCGATATCTTTGAATCTTATCAACGACCAATTCACACTTCTTTGCTTCTTTCCCATCTTTTTAGACTATGAGCCACTTTATCTTTTCCAAATTCAACGATTTTTGTCTCCAATTGTGTGTACTAGCCATGTGTTGGAAAATTGGAAAATGTTGCGTACTTACCACTGTGAAAGTGATGACATGTGCCATACAAACGCAACACGTAAAAAGTTGACCATCATCTATTTCACATAAAATGGAAGATAAGAATTCCCTTCAGGATTTAGGTGGAGGCCTTATGTTACATTCCTGCAAAACATTGTCGGTATGCATATCTACACATATACGTCGATAAACATCATAATGGTTAGAAAACTCAATATGTACTCTACAACAACAAGTAGTGTGTTTGTGATTTATTTTGACATAAAAAGGCTTTATCATTTCAAAATACCTTTGACATATTTTAATTTCAGGAAACTTTTGTACAAAATCAGCAAAAAATTGGGTTTGAGTGGTATCCAAATAATGCTTTGGATGTGGCTCACAAATTTTACTAACAATTCTCCTTCTTACAACATCTCTTTGATTGGGAGGTCCTTGTGTTATCAACTGACCAATCTGCTATTAAATATCTCAAGCCTTGAGCAATTCTTTTATCTTTTCGTGGCACTCTACCTGAGAATGCCCATAACTCATTGCTATTTGGTTCCTCCAATCTTTCACGCCTTCTTTTGGCTCTCATTAGAGATGATCTACTTATTTTCAAAGACTTAATAGTCTTTGTAAGGTTCACCTTGTTCCTTGTTTCACTGCTTAACAGTGTTGTTGTCATCACACATCTTGTGGCACAACTATCCTTTGTGCGTGAGGTAGAACCCATGCTCTCATATGCACTCATCAAGTTCTTTACAATGGAATTTTCACTTGAGTCATTCAAAACTCTCAGCCCAAGAGCCTTCATGGTGGGCCTAAATTTGAGTTGCCTCATCATTTCAACAAATAGTTGGCATCTTCCACCCTCACTTAGCTTCTCAAAAAAAAAACTCCATATCCTTTATGCAGCTCTTTGACATGTACATTTTGACATCTTATTAGGCATCCATTTCAAAAAATTGGAATCAATATCAATCAAAAATCTAGATTTTCTAGCAAAAACTCTGAAAGGGATTATAAATATAAACTTGTGTCAACATTGGAATGTCAACAACATGTCAGCGAGGGCATAGATGGCGTACCTTCAATCAAGGGAGTGCAATTGATGGCCTTGTGAGATTGACATGTAAATGATGTTACGCACCTCGACTTGAAATACCGTTTGTGGAGTGACTTCAAATAAGTGTGTTTACTGATGTACTTTCGAAATGCAATGTTGTTGATAATGTGTCTTCAACTATAGGTGTGATTTCCGATGTACTTGGAAGACCACATGTTGTTGGTGTGTCTTCAACTGGAGATTTGCATTGAACTTCACCTATGGTTGATGATGTGCCTCCAACTTGGGGATCCATTTGTGTCCTTCCAGGAAGTTTTTCCATTTTTTCCCTTTGTTTTTCCAATTGTACATCTCTCTTAGATTGCATGGGAATTTATGGTTGTATGGGCTGCAATTATTTTGCTTCATGAGCTGCAATTTTTTATTCTCTTCTCCTTGCATTGTTTACTGCACATTCTTCTGGTGTTAGAGGCTTTGTTCATTTCCTCGACATGACATTAAGATATTGCATATTGTAATCACACATAGAAAATTAAGTAGTATTTTATGAACATATTGATAATGTTGATTACATTGCATTTGATTGAACACATAAAGCATTTTATGAAAGATGGCAGCAAGCTGTTTGGAAATATCAAATATGTCTATATGCTACAACATTTTTCATACATAAATCTACCAAGGAAGAATGGTAAATGTTATGAATGAATGAAAAATTGCATTAAACCAACTATCTCTTGTCACTTGAAATTATCCAAGCACATGATGAAAGTGAATTCTTTATGGCACAAAAAAATTGAAATAGAAACTTGCACATTAACATTGATGAAAGCTCTTAGGTTTTCCAAATTAGTTGAAAATAAAGTTTTCCCACAACCATCAATAATAATGAATTTAATGTTCAATTCTATGTGTAACAATGAAGATTAATAAAATCATCAAATGAATGGTCTATAAATTGTCAAAAAAACAAAAAAACTTGTGTTAAGTTGAATTTGTTTATCTAAGCATCCTAGAAATGGGTCCTACTATAAGCAATACAAATAGAATTCATAAGCAAATTTGTGTTAAGTTGATGTCGTTTATATAAGTTTAAACATGAACTCATCTGAATTATGTCATGGTTTTCATTTTTTTCTTCAAAGTCATAAAAATTAAACTTTTTTATGCAATTCCCATCTAATTCAATGTTGAATTATATGTCCAATTGTTATGATTAATAAAATCATTAAAGGAATTTAGATTATTGTAAAAAATAAACAAACACACTAAATATAAACATTTCAATAT
>VDFB02069323.1:0-34794 GCA_007258455.2 Sequoia sempervirens
CTCAATTGCTTTTAGTAATTTTCTTCTAACTCCCTTCAATCTCAATGAAATCAAGTTAAAAAAATTCAAACAACAATATATTCAATCTTACATCAGTTCCAACACAACTTATATCATTTGTAGATTGGACAAATCCATACAAAGGTCTGTAGCAGTAAAAATACATAAGAAGTTGTAGAGAATAGTGAACTTCTTTATTGTTTGATCAAAAAACTCTCTAGAATTTTTCCTTGAGCCTTTTAAGGAATATTTAAACATTTTCAACTAAAAACCAATGGTCCTAAACTACCTTTCAAATAGATGACCGTTCAACTTCCATATACAAGCCAAAATTGAAAAGTTGTTGATGCAACATTTGCAACATTTACAAAACTTAACAACTCTTGACACAACCAACCCCACATGATAAAATACATGAAACATGGTCTAATTAGACTTATTATAAACAAAAACATTATTGAAACATAAAAATAAAACATTGAACCCTATTTACAAAATGTAGACTAGGTGCCCCTACACCATACACCCAAGGAAAGAAAAATCTCAAGTTCCACTTGAGATCAGATCTTGCACTGTGGTACCATGTTTCCTGATGTCTTCCTCTATCATATAGGTGCCATCCTCCATTAGAAGGCCTTGACACTTCACTAGGTACTCATTGTACACCTTGTGCATTGTCCTTTTGTATTCCTTTGTGTCCAAGATGCATTCAAGCTTCAATGGATGACTTGGTGGTAAGTTCTTAACCCAATATTCATATGGATTTTCTAATGTGCCTACAACTATACCTACAATCATAGATCCTTTAAAAGGATATAGGTCAAAAACATTGAAAATTGGAGAGATAGCCACTCCAAGAGGGAGTTCTATCTCATAGGTGTTTGCTCCAAATTTGTGGACCACCCTACATGGCCCAATCTTCTTCATCTACATCTTTGACTACTTCCCTTTTGGTAGCCTTTCTTTCCTTAAATGTGCTAAAACCAAGTCCCTTACATTGAAATGAACCTCTCTTCTTCAAATTTGCATGTTACTTTTATTTTTCCGCAACTTTTTTGAAGGTTCTCTTTCACTTGCTAATGTATATCCTTCATGGCCACTGCAAACTCTTCCCCTTCAGCACTCCTATCCATACCATTCAAATATTTAAGTTCAAACACTCCCCTTGGCTTCAATCCATACACAATTTCAAATGGTATTTTCCCAACAATTCTATTGACATAGTCATTAAATGCAAACTCAGCTTGGGGAAGAATTAGATCCCATTGTTGTGAATGATCTTTTGTCAAACATCTGAGAAGATTCCCAAGGCTTCTATTGAAAACTTCAGTTTTCCCACCTGTTTGTGGATGATAGGAAGAGCTAAAGGTCAAGTTTGTTCCCAAATTATTCCAAAGGGTTCTCCAAAAGTGACCTACAAACTTGCTATCCCTATTAGAAACAATTGTTAATGGCAATCCATGAATCCTGACTACCTCTTTGAAAAACAAACTTGCAATGTATGAGGCATCATTTGTACTTGCACAGAGTAGAAAATTGGACACTCTTGAGAAAAGAGACAATTTCATGCCTAATTAGACCCACTTTTGAGTCCCTCTACATTATTCACCCTTCAAAAATAGCATTTATAAGCCCCTAAGACCCATTATTTTTTATCTAGAGGCTTGTTTCACTTGAGAAATCACATAAATTTTGACAAACATTCAATTCATCCATATCTCAAAAAACCGCCTTAAACAACCACTAGTGGGACCCATTCACCACCTTGGGTGAATGAGTCCCCTCTAGTGGGATCCATTCACTGAGGGTGGCGAATGAGTCCCTTTTGAGGTAAATTTCAATTATGAGTGGGAATACAATTAATTCAACTTAATGTTTAGTGAGTGTCAGCCTCTTAGGTCTAAATAATAGGAAAATTAGGTGTTGTTTATAAATACTCATTTTAAGTCATTTTACACATCTCTTAACCATTTTTGGAAAAAAAAATTCTAAAGTCAAGTCTTCTACCACAAGTTTTATTAGTAAAGTTGAAGTTTTAGAGAAGAAAAAAAGGGTTTTTGTGGGTCTTGAAGCTCACTTTTTTATCAAGATTCAATGTTGTAAAGGGTTGATGATAGATTTCTATGGTGAATCATGGAGAAATCTAGGTTGAGGAGATGCAACTAGCCATAAAATCACATGTAAAGACTTGTTTACAAAGTGATTCCATCTTCCATTTCTTCTCTATCTTCATATTAAGGTTTACATTTCATTTACATTCCATTTGCATGTCATTTTATCTCCATTTTTGATGTGTTGTGAGATATCTAGGGTTGAGATCTTGCATCATTCAAATCATATTTACATTGCTTATTCTTGCACAATAGAATAGGGTTTTTGACATACTTCACACTTTCCTAGTCTTTAACACATCTAAGGCTAGGGTTTTATACAGATTTTTTTCCATTCAAGGTTTAATCACCCAACTAGGGGTTTGAACAAGGAAAACCCCCCATTAGACAAACAATTTTAAGCTATTTTGAAATAATTTTATGAGATCCCAATTTGGGTTTCCATCAAAAAGTGTTGTACAGGTGTCAAGCAGTAGAACATAAGCTTGAAATTACAAAAAATTGAAAGTGGATTGATGTTCCATACATGGAGAATGAGTCCCTCTTGTGGTACCATTTTGAGTTAGATGCAGATCCAGACACCTAGTTAGCAAAAAAAGGTTTTTGTGTAGCAAAACCCTAAACTAGGACAGATTTTTCTAGGGCGATGAATGAGTCCTAGTCATCTCAAAATCAGATTTTTTAGATTTCTAGATTGATTTCAAGTCCTCTTTAGCTTCTCAGGTGCACACATTCTGAGATTTAGCTTTCCATTTAGTTTAATTTGTATTTTCATTCATCATTTTAAAATTTTTACAAACATCGCTATGTTTTCAAACATTCCAAAAATATTAGATTTTCCATTCATAAGCAATCAATTACTTAGCTTAGTTGCATTTAGATCATCGCATTTAGTCTTAATAACATCATACCTTTCTTAATTCAAGTGAAACACATAGATTTTTGAGTGGGATTTATCTCTCTCCTTTTATGTGAAATATCCTAAGAGTGCAAGAGTAGCCTATAAACCTCATGCAAAAATATCTATGGTTCATTTTGGTGAACCTGCATATTGAACATTATCTCATTATGATTTTCATTTACATTTTCATCCTAGGACTTAATTGCATTGTTTTTGCTTCCTAGGGCTTCTTAAACTTGCATTAGTGAAAGTATCATTTAGAGTTCATTATTGCATCTTATTTCATTAATTCATTTCAAAATTTTGCATTTTTAGTCTCTATCTACATTATACAGACCTAAACAAATTCAAAAAGTCAAAAAAATTAGAAAATACCTAAAAATACCCCCTAGGACTCATTCGCCACCTTGGGCGAATCAGTCCCACTATAATTTTTGAATCAAAGTTTCTAGAATTTAGTTTATTGCTTTGCACATTTCTTTTTCCTATAGTTTGTTTTTTGTCATATTTCAGTTATCTTTGGTTCCATTAGCATAAGCATCATTTTCTTTCATGGAATTTATGGATAGTCTTAGATTTTTACAACTTTCCTTTTGAATATTCATTCCTAGTTCTTTTAGATCAGATTCATTGATATATAAAAACACAAAAATAGAAACATCCAACCAACCTTTCAAACAAATGATTCAATTTAGAAACATATCATCCAAGCCTCTTAGTAGTGGTGATTTAGACAAGTTGGATGAAGTTATTCAAGACTTTGTTTGACTCAATTCAACCTCTAACACTTGCAATGAGAAACCTAAACCACTTAATGATAACATATCCCTCAAAACTTTTGGTTGTGATGATTTTGAATTTTTATATGAAGACCTTCAAGAATTCATCTCGCATAAATCATCCACCAAGGTTTGTTGTGAAAAACCCACAATAACGAATGCTAACACCTCTAATGCTTATCCTCAATAACTTAAACCCATTGATGATAACTTACCCCTCCAACCTTTTAGTAGTGATGACTTGGACTTGTTAGATGAATCCCTTCAAGACTTCATGTCACTCAAATCATCCACTAAGGTTTGTTGTGAAACTAAGGATCATGTTAATGTGATTCAACCTCAACTCATTCTTTACTCACTCTCACATAAACTTCATCCTTCCAATAAACTTGAGTGCACTTTGTACCCACCTAAAACCAATGTGTTGCAGCAATCAAGTAATGTAACTGTTGCTCATACATTTAATACCCGAAACAATCAACAACCACTACAACCAACCCCACCCACTTTACCTTTACCCAATCCGCCTAGTGCTCCTGATTTCCTCCCACACACAAAGGAGTATGACCTTGTTGAACAATTAAATAATACTCATGCAAAGATTTCCCTTTGGGATTTACTTAAGAAGTCACCAAATTATGACACTATTCTTGAAATAGCCTTACAAAAAATTGTAGTTCCTCCTAGTACAACTCCAAATTATGTGGCAGCTTTAATCTATACCATGAATCTAGACATTATTTTCCATCAACATGAGCTTTCTCCTTTAGAGTTGCAAAACAAAATGAATCATTTATGATAATTTCTTAATTCAATCATATAGGTAGCAAAAGAACTGTTATCGACAATGGTTTTTCCCTTAATGTGCATAATGTGAATCTCCTTGATAGATTGCATGTTGATAAGTCACAAATAATACCTAATTTCATATCCATTTGAGGATTTGACAATAAAAAATAAAATTGCTTGGTATAATCACTTTACCTATTACAGTTGGGGTGGCTAGTTTACAAAGTCCCATTCATGTCATGACTTATGATCTTTTGTACAATCTTCTTTTAGGTAGGACATGGATTCACAAGACAAATGCAATACCTTCAACCCTTCATCGTATCATGAAATATATCTATAAAAATCACATTTATCAAGTTGAAATTGACCCTAAGCTTGAAATTTTCTTGCACCTTGAAAAAGGAGCTACAAGTCCTCTAAAAACATTAATTCCAACATCCAATATAAACCCTTTTGAAATTGAACACAATGATGAGGAATCAACCTCTAAATTATTTAGTGATGACTGGGGATCCTTAGAATTCACACCTTCATTTATGGGAAAATACATAATCACACAAAAGAAAGATGAGAAACAAGAACAACCAACCATCATGTCAACTCAATATTCCAAAAAATCTTTTCAAACATCTATCTCCTCTACTTTGGAAGAAAATGCAACATACACAACACATTTTGATGAGATAGATTATCAATCCTTGCCTAATATGAAATAAATGGAAAGACTTTATGGAAAATGCTATGAACTTGTGAAACAATTAGGATATATTGGAAAAGGGTGGGGAAAACATGAACAAGGTATTTGTGTTCCAATAGAACCTAATACTCAAGAGACAAAAACTGGATTGGGCTATTCTTTTTAAGCTACCAATGGCCATCTTTGAACATCAACACTATTACATGTCAACCAAAATACAAAATCACAATCAAACATCTTGAATTGATTGATATGAACTTACCATAATCATGGGAGTATGTTGATAGTGATGAAACTCTAAAACAAATGTTAAGAGTTTATGATAACATATCCTCTACTACTCCCATGAAATGAGTTACTTGTGTTATGATTGTTACCAAACAAAATGATAGTGATATTTGAAGAGTCTCATGAGTCTAAAGTTCCTAAATCTAATGCACTCCCTTTAAAAATTGGTGTACCAATGGACAACGACGATAAAGAAAAACTTATTAAGATTGGGAAATGCCTTGATGATGAAGAACAAGAAAACACTACAACTTTACTTCATGATTTTCCTAAGATTTTTGCTTGGAAATATTCAAATATGTGAGGAATTGACATGAAAATTGTGACACACAACATCATTCTTGTTGAACATGATAAAATCATTCATCAAAAGATAAGAAAAATGCATCCTAACATAGCTTTGCATGTTAAAGAAGAGCTTGAAAAAATACTTGATGCAGGCTTCATTCGACCTATTGATTATTCCCCTTGGATGTCAAACATTGTTGCAATTGCTAAAACCAATAATTGTATTAGGATATGTATGGATTTTCATGAGTTGAATAAAGGTTCTTTAAAAGATGACTTTATGCTTCTGAATATTGACATGATTGTGGATTCAACTAATTGACATGCTTTGTTGTCATTCATGGATGGATTTTTTGGTTATTAATCAAATCCTTATTAATCCCCAAGATCAATACAAAACTACCTTTACAACTGTTTGGGGAATGTTTTGTTGGACTGTGATGTCCTTCAATTTAAAAAATGTCAATGCAACTTATCAGCTAGCACTGAAATTTATCTTTCATGATTACATCCACAAAATTTTGGAAGATTATGTTGATGATATCCTTGCTAAATCCTTAACAAGAAAAGACAATGTAAATGTTCTTCACAAAATATTTGAACAAATACATAAATATAATATGTGATTAAATATGAAAAAGTGTCTCTTTAGTGTCAATAGTGGTAAACTTTTGGGTTTGTAATATCTCACAAAGGCATTAAGGTGGGCACAAAGAAAATTGATGCAATTTTTAACATGCCACTTCTTAGGAACTTTTCTCAATTGTGAACATTACAAGGTTAAATTCAAGCTATCCATCATTTCATTGCATCTTTGGCCGATCACACCTTGCCTTTCACACATCTTCTTAGACAGGGTATACCTTTTGATTGGGATGAAGATTTTAAATAGGATTTTTAGAGTTTAAAGGAATACCTGGCAACTCCACCTGTTTTACAACATACCGTGCCAAACAAACTGTTTATCTTGTACATAACTGCATTAGCCCATGCTCTTGTGGCATTGTTGGCACAACAAGATGATCATGGAAAAGAACATCATGTTTATTACATTAGTCAAACCTATTGATTTTGAAACTTGATACTCACCATTGAAAAATAATTCTTAGCTCTTGAATTCACTACTAATAAATTGTGACATTATTTACTAAATGCTAAAATACAAGTCATAACAAAATTTGATCCACTTAAACATCTTTTCAACAAAAATAAACCTTTCTAGATGCTTAGCTAAGTGGGTGATGTTGTTAACTGAGTTTGACCTTATGTTTGTTTCACAAAAAGCAATAAAAGGAAAAGCCTTAACCAATCACTTAGTTGATGGTCCTTCTCCTCTCACTTTACGTAATCACAACTCCTTTCTTGATGATAGTGTCTTGACCAATGATATTAAAACATGGGAATTGTATTTTGATGGATTTAAGTGTAGAAAAGGTTCCAGTGTTGGAGTGGTATTAATTTCACCCACTGGAAAACCTCTCCCCTTGTCCTACCAATTAAATTTCCTATGCACAAATAATATAGCTGAGTATGAGGCATTAATCATGGGTTAGTGAACTACTTTAATAATGGATGCTAAACATATCAAAATCTTTGGTGATTCACAATTAGTTAGCAAACAAATTAATGGTACATATCAAAATAAACATGACAAGTTATCAAAATACAAGGGTCTTACAATGAAACTATTACAGAAGTTTGAATCATTCACCATTTATAACATCCCATGAAAAGACAATAGACATTTTCACACAATGGCTAGTGCAGCCTCTCTTATATCCCCACTTGATCCTTCAACATAATTCACCTTTGTTATTCATCCCATCATGATACCTTTGATTTATACTCGATTATAATAGATTTTAACCTATCTCAAGATGCCTTGTGTGAATGGTATGATATAATCTACCATTATTTAAAAAATGGTATTGTTCTTGAGCCCACAATGAAAAACACTCAAAATTGTTTATGCAAACTAGTGACTAAATACATGATCCTAGCTAATGTGTTGTATAGAAGATCCTTTAATGGTCTCTTACTAAGGTGTCTTAAGGATTCTAAAATCGCTATAGCCCTTGAATAGGCCCATGTTGGTGCTTTTCGAGGACATTTTGGAGGATAGTCCTTAGTGCAAAAACTCATCTATATGGGATATTATTGGAGACATATGGAGAAAGACTGCTTCACTTACGTTAAATGATGTCACAAATGTCAAGAACATAGCAATTTGATCCATGCTCTTGCTTATGAGCTTTGTGCCCAAGTTCCCATTTGGTTGTTTTTAGTATGGGGATTGGATCTTATTGGAAAAATTTCACCTCCCTCCTTTGTTGGACATACATTTATCATAATTGCAATAGACTATTTCATAAAATGGGTGGAAGCTATTCCTCTTCACTCTACAACTTCTGATGTAATTTTTTCATTTCATATTGGAATACATAATTTCCCACTTTGGCCTCCTTTTCACAATCATTTCAAACAATGGAACCCCATTTAAGAATAACAAAGTCAAGAATTTTTTTGAAACATTCAACATTCAACATCAATTTTCCACACCATACTATTCGCAATCCAATAAACAAGCTAAAAACACTAATAAGATTATGGAACAAATCCTCAATAAAACTATTAACAAACATCATAAGGATTGGCATACACAATTACATTATTCACTTTGGGCTTATCAAAAAAATGTTAGATTATCCATAGTAACTACACCCTATAACCTCATTTATGGCATTGATTCAATCATGCCCTTGGAGTTAGAAATTCTTATGTTGCAAATTTCTCTTCAAGACCTTATTGAAGATTCCACTTATAAAGAACAATGATTGCACCAACTTGAGATGCTCAATGAAAAGTGCATTAACGCTCTTGAGTATCTCCAAGCTTATATCAAACAATTACAATGAAATCATAGTTCACATGTCATTCCTCAAATGTTTTTTAAGGGTGATTTTGTTCTTTATGAGAATCAATGTAATACTAATGTTGACAATGATGATAAAGATAAATTCAACCCTAATTGGTTAGGAGATTACATAGTTGATACTAGTTATGGGTCTAGCACTTATGTCTTAATGGAGCTTGATGGAAAACCCCTTAAGGAACTTGTTAATGCCACACATTTTCATTGGTATTACCTCTAATCCTTTGAATAGTATGATTGTTAAAGTAGTGTTGTCTAAAGCTATTTGATGTCATTCTAAATAACTTTCACATTGCTTCATTCCTGACAACTAATTTTGTGTTTGTCTTGAACACTCATGTAATTATTTAAGTTCATTTTATAATTACTTTAGGATTTTTACTATTCACCCTTGTGTTATGTTAAGTTAGATCCTTATATGAGTATTTAATTTAACATATTATCTAATCAACAATGTTGTATCTATAGTGAAACTAAAATATGTTTTATAGTAGATCACATCAATCATGTTAAATGATGTAGAGATTAATTAAATACTTTTACCATGAGTTATTTAGTTAATCAAATTTCTATTTAACATTCAATCAAATTAAGAAAAATCATAAAAACACCAACTACAAATGTATATTTATATTAAAAAGTTTTATGTACATCTCATTATTGTATACAAAATCACCTAGGTTTCTGAGAACTCAAACCCTCAGGCTTTGGTGCTTAGGATCTAGTCCTTGGATGTTATGACATGGTTGTGTGTGATCATGACCATGAAATTCCAAGTGTAAGTGAATACTCCAGACCTTATACTCGACCAATAGCCACAAGATGCTCCATTGCTAGTTGATGCCTCTCCACTCATACATGTGCTAGCTCTGCATGTAGTCTCTCAACCTCTGTTGAGGTCTGTGATGATGGTCCTGCATTTTCAACTTGATAGAGTCATATCCTCATGCTCTTGTATGCTACCTATAACCTTGTTAAAGGTCTGAGTGATTCTAGCTCCTCCTCCATGATAGGTGGGGGAACATAGTTAGTATCCATCTCATCATCGTCAATGGATGTAGGCACTATCTCCATGGTAGCCTGATGATAGAACTCTCACCAATCTCTCATTTCTCCTACAAGATAGACAAGGTACACAATTAGTACATATCATTATGATATATATACACAAAATAGAAATATACTCAAGTTTATGTGTAAAATCCAAAACATCATCACTTATGTCTCCAAACAAATAAGGAATGTCAACCTCATCCTCTCTAGGGGCATGAAGGACTTGTTAGCCTCTCTTTGACTCTGGGTTCCAATGTTTGTTGTAGCTATTACACATGATATGGTGCTATAAGTGTGTGAGGACTCTCCATGCTCATACCAATCCTTAGTAGCTACCTCATCACCCTCACTCAGGGGTGTCTCCTCCTCGTCATACTCATCCTCTCCTCCATCCTAGTCATCATAGTGAGGATCATCCTCTAAATGATTCTCATCATGAATAACATCAGTAAATATATCTAATGGGATGTATCATACATCCTCAGCCCTATCCTTTGGATCATACTCTCTCATCTAGTGTTGGTCCTACATCACCTATAGGGACATCCATGGGGAACACATGAGTTGGTTGTGTCACTAACCACCACTCCTCATGCTCATCTATGCTACCAACATCATACATGTCAATGACTAGTGGCTGATCATGATCTGAAGCATCAAAATCACTCTCATGAACATGATATATAGTAAGCTGAACAATATCACCTAGGATTTGGGAAATTTGCACTAATTTCCTAATGAAGGGGCATGCCCTCGGTGGTGTTTGCACCTACCCAAACTATCACATGACTCACCTATAATAGAAAGGTCATACAACATAATCATGCCTCCCAACTAAAAACCTATCCATCTCCATCCTCCTCAGCTATCCTAAGCGATATGGAAACTGTAGAGTGAGTACATAAGGTCTCCATAAGATCTCATCCTCCTCCAACTGGTCAAACCTCACCCTCCAAAAATTTAAATCTTCGTACTACCACAAGTGTCATAGGGGATAGCAAATGCTCATGGATATCTTATAGCTATAGCACAAGGGAATTTGATAGGCCTAGTGCATGTGATATGCTCAAGGAACCATACCTGTAAAAGTGTATAGTGCACCATATTTTTGATCTCTCGAAACAAAAATCTACCAAGATCATACTATAAGTGTGCTAGGATGTAGCGGCCCCAAGCATAGACTATCCTATGCTTGTACATCCCTCTAATCAAATGTACCAATTCTCCATCTAAGTGTGTTGCTCGTCCATCAATATTGAGAATAAGAGCCACCATATGCATCATAATTCATCGAACAATAGGAGATCATGAATATAGAATCATGGGAAGCTCGATCCATGCTCTAACACATCATGAATAGGTCCACCTAGGAAATACTATATATCCACCTTCTTGTGGTATGACAAATCCCCCTAGAAATATACTCACTCTCCCTGAATAGGAACTCAGAGAATATGGTGTATGCTCTTGAGAGTGATGGTCATCTCCTCAGTAGGAAGATGAAACATATAGGTATTGACATCCCAACGCTTGCACAAGGCCATAAGCATGGCATCATCATATCTCATAGGTGGCATAAGATATGCCCAATAGATACCTATTATTTGTAAATGCTTTGTCTTTGCTGCTAATAGCACTGAAGTGTGATCTCTCAAAAATGTAAACTACCTCCTTGTAGACGCTATTGCTACCAGGTAGGGACCTATCAAAATCATCACAAAATGCTCTAAAATCCATCTAATGTCTAATTTTTTACATATTTCATCATGAAAGTGTGCTAAAGTAGATCTAGTGTGGTTTTCTAATGGACCTAGAGACTTTAGAACCCTTTTAGGACATTTCGTAAAGAAATGAGACACTTTGCGAACAAAAGGGACACTTTGTGAACAAATGGGACACTTTGTGAAAAAAGGGGATACTTTGAAATTTTTTTTTCCAAGATCCTAAATTAACCTATCCATGCATTCAAAATCATTAAATTATTACAAAATTATAAGACAAAAGTTACAGTAATGACTCACCTCATAATACAACTCATTGTGTGCCACCTGCTGATGAAGCACATCCAATCATGAAGGTGTGTACTCACATATGCTCTACATCTTCTTCTCTCACTCATCACTCTCAAGCTACAAGAAGTTAAATTGCAATGGTAAGTGAAAAATTACATTCTTCTACTTCTTTTAACCTATTTTCATCACTTTTACTCTTATGCATTAACTTAGGGGTATTTTATCTTAAGAGTTCATAAAGCATATTTTATTCAAAACAACATAACAACAACTAGGGAAATCAATTTTCAATGTTGTTTGATGCATTGGAATGATGATTTCACACTAAACATCATCAATCATCTATTTTTATGTGGCATGGCACTTGGAAATTCCCTACAATATGATGTTCTTTATTCAACGTGGCTAGATTGCTACCTTGAGTCCACCTCCATAAAGAAAGTGAAATCAAGGGGGGCATACATCTACCCTCTAATTGGATTCCTAAGAGTTAGACAAAAGGAATTTTGAACAATTAATGAGTTTGTGCTACAAGATGTGATTCCTAATGTCATGGTAAATTATAGATAACTACACCAGGGGCTTTGTTCTCCCACCTTATGAATGAGTATCCTTTTGTGCAATAAAGTACACTATTTAGAGCCCTTTAACTTACATATGCACATAGAGTCATATGGGTGCTAAAGTGGGGGCTAAATGTGGAGTAAAAAATGGAACACTATTGAGAAAAGAGAATTTCATGCCTAATTAGACCCACTTTTGATTCCCACAACATTATTCACCCTTCAAAAACATCATTTATAGGCTCCTAAGACCCATTATTTTTTATCTAGAGGCTCATTTCACTTGATAAATCACTTAAATCCCGAGAAACAACATTCAATTCATCTGTATCCCAAAAACCCACCTTCAAAAACCACTAGTGGGACCCATTCACCACCTTGGGTGAATGATTCCCCTCTGGTGGGACCCATTCATCAAGGGTGGCAAATGAGTCCCTTTTGAGGGAAATTTCAATTATGAGAAGGAATACAAAATTCAAAATAAATTTTTGGTGAATGTTAGCCTCTTAAGTCTAAATAATGGGAAAATTAGATGTTTTTGCTTATAAATACTCATTTTAAGTCATTTTACACATCTCTTATCCATTTTTACAAAAAGAAAATTCTAAAGTCAAGTCTTCTACAATAAGTTTCATTAGTAAAGTTGAAGTTTTATAGAAGAAAACTAGGGTTTTTGCAAGTCTTGAAGCTCACTTTTTTATCAAGATTGAACATTAAAAAGGGTTGATGATGGATGCCTATGGTGAATCATGGAGAAATATAGGTTGAGGAGATGCAACTAACCATCAAATCACACCTAAAGACTTGTTTCCAAAGAAATTACATCTTCCATTTCTTTTCTATCTTTAGATTAAGGTTTACATTTCATTCACATTCCATTTGTAGGTCATTTTATCTCCTTTTTTGATGTGTTGTGAGATTTATAAGGTTGAGATCTTGCATCGTTCAAATAATATTTACTTTTATTGTTCTTGCATAATAGAATAGGTTTGACCAAGGCAAAGCCCCCATTATACAAAATATTTAAGCTATTTTGCAAGAATTTTCTAATATCCCAATTCGGGTTTCCATCAGAAAGTGTTGTGCAGGTGTCAAGGTGTAGAAGAGAAGCTTGAAATTATAGAAATTTGAAAGTGGTCTAATTCTCCATGCATGGAAAATGAGTCCCTTTTGAGGTCCCATTTTGAGTTAGATGCAGATCCAAACACCTAGTTAGTAGAAAATAATTTTTGTAAAGAAAAACCCTGACTTGGGACTGATTCACCCAGGGTGGCGAATGAGTCCTAGTCAGCTAAAAATTATATTTTTTCAGATTTCTAGTTTGCTTACTAGTCCTCTTCAGCTTCTCAGGTGCACAAATTTTGAGATTTAACTTTTTTTTTAATTTTAATTTGAATTTTCATTCATCATTTTAAGCTTTTTGCAAGCATCGCTATGTTTTCAAACATTCTAAAAAGCTTAGGTTTTTCATTCATAACTAGTTAATTACTTAGTTTAGTTGCATTTAGATCATCTCATTTAGTCTTAATAACATCATACCTTTCATATTTTGAGTGAACCACAGAGTTTTGAGTGGGGTTTATCTTTCTCCTTTGAGGTGAAATATCCTAAGAGTGCAAGAGTAGCCTATAAACCTCATGCTCAAAAATCCATGGTTCAATACTTCTACATGGTATAAAATGTGCCATTTTCCTAAACTGGCCTACAATAACAAACACACTATAAAATCTCCTTTGAGTTTTGGGAAGTCCCAACATAAAATCCATGCTGATGGATTCCCATGGCCTATTTGGAATTGGCAATGGCCGGTAAAGACCTGCATTTGTACTACAACCCTTTACTTTTTAGAAAATAACACACTTTTCAACAAATTTTCTGATATCACTTTGCATCATTGTCCAATAGTAATACCTTCTCACCTATTACAAAGTCTTGTACACACCAAAATGACCCCCTAAGCTACCACAATGCTTCTCTTTAACCAAATTAGTCCTCATAAAGAAGTTGGGAATACATAACTGAGCACCCTTAGATAATAAGCCTTCTTGAATTAAGAAATTAGAATTGTCTTCATGAAATGTACCATTAAAATGAATGGAAGAAGCATAGATATCTTTGAAATTATCATCTCCTTCATACATACATTTCAAAGCATCAATACCAACACTTTGAAGTTGGATGTCTTGAATCAACATTTTTCTTTTGCTCAAAGCATTTTCCACCCTGTTTGACTGCCCCTTTTTGTGTTTTATGGTGAAGGTGAAGGTTTGTAGGTACTCCACTCACTGTACATGTTTGTGACTAATTTTTTCTTGGCTGTTTAAGAAAATCAAAGCATGATTGTTAGTAAAAACAATAATCTCTTTAGGAAGGAGATGGTTATGTGCTTGATCATTATAAAAAAATAGGCCC
This sequence comes from Sequoia sempervirens, assembly GCA_007258455.2. Taxonomy (NCBI): domain Eukaryota; kingdom Viridiplantae; phylum Streptophyta; class Pinopsida; order Cupressales; family Cupressaceae; genus Sequoia; species Sequoia sempervirens. The sequence goes on from VDFB02069323.1 coordinate 14,829, forward strand.
TTTAGTGGCAAAAAATTTAGAAAAATTAGAGTTAGGAAACTTGACATAAAAATTTGAATAATTTATCTATATTTATTCACAAATATGTAAGAATAGAATTTGTAGAAAATTGAATTGAGTTTCTAAACTACTAGGTTTATTTAAAAAAAAATCTATTTGGTAAAAATATGAAATTTCAATGCAATAGAACTTAAATTTCAGGGAAAAAAATAAGTAGTTGTTTGTTTGACCACCCTAACCACAATAAAATGATAATATTTTTTTATAAGATTTTAGATATAAGTAGAGGACTCATGTCCTGATGTGATGCACATTTTTTTGTAATTTTTTCCAAGTAGATAATTAATTATGAATTTTTATTACAACTTTTAAAAAATATAAAAATTTGTATGTTTGACCACCTTTACTTGGTCAAAACTTGATGAAATTCATTTTTTTTATATTATAGTATGTAAAGCATAGAATGTGACTCATGTTTCAAATTCAAAAAATGTGATACCCTATAGATGTTTTTCAATTAGCCTATTAATTAGGACTTTAGTCATAATTCAAATAGAAAATGAATAATAATTATTTATTAAATTCAAGGTAAAGCATAATTTATATTGGTGAAAAGCTAAGAATATCCTTTAAAAACCCTTTTCATTTCATCAATTTTGGGTAAAAAAAAGTTGTCAACCACATACCCATCATATCACCACTTTTTGGCCCATCATGATCTTGCACATACCTAGATAGTGTCTCCACTTCTTCAAGGATTACAGCATGGCTTACAATTACAAGTCATAAGAAGAATAATTCTTTTTTTCCTCATTTAGATACTCACTAAAAAATGCAACATGTCTTCCCTCTTGACTCAATATTGCTCCAATTGCATACCCACTTGCATCACATTCAATGGTGAACATCTTGTTAAAATTAGGCAATGCTAAGATGGGTTGCTATGATATTATTTATTTCAGATATTGAAAGAATTTTTCTACCTCATCAAACCATACAAACCTTTTCCTCTTATCCCCTTTGATTGTATCAATGATTGGAGAGAAAATATGACTAAAATTCTTCACAATTTTTTGATAAAAGCTAGCTAGGTTGTGGAAAATTCTTACCTTACTAACTAAAGGTGGAGTAGGACAATTGAGAATTGCTTCTACCTTGCTAGGGTCCATCTTCAAAGTACCTTTTGAGATCACAAAACCAAGATATACCAACTCCTCCTTCACAAATTCACACTTTTTAAAATTGATCATCAATTTTCCTTCATTCAACTTCTTCAACACTATGTCCAAATGCTACAAGTGTTCCTCTTTATTCTTACTAAATAAAAGAATACCATCCAAGTAGACAACCACAAAATTACCTATGAAATGTTTCAAAACTTCATTCATTTGTCTCATAAAAGTTCTTGGTGCTTTTGAAAGTCCAAATGCCATAACAAGCCATTCATACAACCCCTCATTAGTTTTGAAGGAAGGCTTCCACTCATCCCCTTCTCTTATCCCAATTTGGTTGTAGCCACTTTTGAGGTCAATCTTTGAAAAATAGAAAGCCCCTCCTAAAAAACTAATCAAATCTTCCATTCTTTGTATTGGAAACCTATACCTTATAGTGATCTTGTTAAATTCCATTGAATCGGTGCACATTATCCAATTTCCACCTATCTTTGGTGCCAATACAGTAGGAACAACACATGGACTTAAGCTTTCTCTTATGAGGCCTTTGTCAAGAAATTCTTAAATTTGCTTCACAATCTCTTAATTTTGTTGAGGATAATCTTGTATGTAGCTTTATTGGGTAGGTTTTCCCCTAGTATAAAGTCTATATGGTGGCTCACTTCCCTTATTGGTGGCAAAGAACTAGGCAGCTCATCTACAACAATATCTTGGTACTTGTTCAACAAGGCTTGGACTTCTTTTGGCATATTTTCAACCTTGGCCATTGTCATAATAGATTTAGGTCTAATTATAATTTCTTACTTGTTGATGGGTGTTTTAGCACTCCTCAACACAGGAAATGCATAGGTGCATCACCTCTCTTGAAAGATAAATTCCTACAAGTAAATTACAAAAAACTATCCCAAGGATTTGAATGTTAGGTCATGACTTGCTTGGAATGTCTTGGTTGGTTCATGTGATTTGTTAGTAATCACAGGGAAACCTTACACATGTTAAGTTGGAAGGGAATTGGTTCTTTAAATGGAGTGTATAAAATTATGAAATGTTGTTCTATTGCTGTAAGTGCACGATAGTAGTCTTAAACTCAAATTTTGTCATTAGATTTGGCTTTACAATGATGCTTAAAATTTTCCTAAATTACTATTTGAAAGAAAGGTTAAAAGGGAATGGGAGAGAGTAAGTTCCTAGACCTGAAACTACTCGTGAATAGTGACAATGGAGGATGCTAAAGTGGACAACTTTCCTGAAACTAAGTTCCACTTAACCAAGTCAGCTAACAGTCTCATGAAACTAGTGCAATCTTCTAAGGTCTACAGATTTTCAATTAGTCTTTCACCATGAAATGAATAAAAGATAAACTTTAGTGCAATAATCAAAGTATGTTCATACTAGCTTTACAATACTATTTATCATGAATAAACAGCAAAAAGCATGAACAAGGAAGGGCATCAACACAACAAAATTCTTCAGCATCAATGAATAGCATTAACTAATCTACTAAAAGCATGCTAAGCACAAAGAATGGAAAAGTAAATCTACTCAAATTTGCTAACTATAAGGAGAAGAATCATGAAACTTAAGAATCCACCCAAAAGCAATGTATTTCTATTAAATTTTTAACAGCATGTCTTTACAACAACTCAACTTTCTCTTGAAAATGAGAGGAGATGCCCTATTTATAGTTTTCAAAAAGAAAAATGAATGGCCAAGTTTTAATCTCATTGTGTGGTCAAGATTCACTACAATTTATGGTTTCACCTACACCTTAATATTTTATAATTTAAAATTACATTCTTGTCTTCTAGCCTATTTTGTCCTCTACCGCTTGGTGTTGTAGTACACTTTTCTTCTAGGTGATTGCCTTTGTTGCAGCTAGACAATGAGGAACTCATCATCAGTAACTGGATTTCCTTCACTCTTCTTCATTGTGGTGTATCCCATGAACTTGTTGATTAACTCCTAAAGTTTACTCCATTCCATTATGTCGGATTGGAGAAACTGGTAGTTCAAATTTTTGGATTTGATAGCAATCAGGTCCCAATCCTTGTTACATTTTGGTGTGTTCTTGATTACCTACTCTGATTTAGCAAAGGCTTGAGTAGAAAAATCCATAAAATTGGGAATCAGTGTATTAGTGGCCTTTTTCTCCATCTTCTTATGAAAATATGGCCATCTCCTCTCAGGATCTAGCTCGACGATAGGTATGCCATAATCCATCATGAGATTTAAATATTCTTCATAGGTGGCCTAATGTTCTTTGACCTAATCTAAGTCTAGCTCCACTTCATGGAGCACCCATTCCAAGAATTCTCTTCTATGATCAAGGTCTAGTTTCTAGGTTTCAATGAGCCAATGGTCATCTTTTTCCAGTGCCAACTCCTTTTCCCAAGATTTCTTAGGTATCTATAGGATAGCCTCAATTTTAGGGTACATGATCTTGTATAGTTTTGGGAGGTCAATACACAATTTCCTCATGCCTTCAAGCTACTTTTGTAGCTCCTTGAATTTATTTTTTGTCTTGGTAGCATGGCCAATACCCATATCTCCATTGTACAATACTCACCAGAACTAGTCTTTGGTGACCTTAGTCCAATTTTTTCTCCTCTCCAATTTGCTGATGTGATCCTTGGAAAGTAGTAGAGGAGTGGTCGACGACGTTGTGGGTAGTTCTTCAATGGAAGACCATTGTAAATATAGGTTGTAAGATCTGCCACTTGTACCTTCAATTCCTCCTTGAAGGATTGAACTTTTATTCATATGGTGTACAATTATGGTGACAAATCCCTAGAGATGGTCTATCTTTTGTTCCTTTGTGGTTGTTCCTAGGTTGATGGTGGAGATATTATAGTTGATTCCCTCTCCTTTATCCATCACTGGAGTAACAATTTGTATGGTCCTCGATCTTGAAGCATCCATCATGATATGTGATCAAATCCTTGGATTCTTCTCTTTCTTCCCTCCTATCTAAGCTCATGTTGAGATGGCTTCTATCCTTTCTTTGGGGTCCATGAGGGCGGGGGTATTCTTTTGTAATTGTTTCTCAACCATTCAGGAATTTTGGATCCCTCCTTTGGTGATTCATGATCACCTTCTTCTTTTTTTGCATGTTGGAATTCCCTTTCTTGATGACTTGGAGCTTCCTATTATTTCTTCTCTTCTTCCTCTTCATCTGATTCATTGATGAATATAGCCTTTTCTTCTTATGACTCAATGGTAGCTATTCTTTCCTTGGGGCTATCTTACCCTTCAAATGACTTTTCTTCTTCTTCTTGCTCATGCTCTACATGATTCTCTATCTCTAGGATTCTTCTTGTTTTGCCCTCTTCTTTAGGCTTGTCTTCTTCTTGAGCTTTCTCCTCTTTCTTTTCTTCTTTTTCCCTTGTGGGAGGAATCTCTCCATCATAGCTAGGGCTTTTGTCTTTTTCCTTGGTTGGAGGCTTTGTGGATACCTCCATATCTTCATCAATCTCCTTCTTTTCTTTAGAGGATTATCTTTCAACTTCCTCCCCAACATCTTTGAGTTACCAGGCCAAATCTTCCTTGAGTTCTTGATCGGAAGTCTCCACTATATATTTGGTACTGGAGTCTTTGAAATCTTCCTTAGAGGATTATGTTCCTTTTCATGGACCACCTCATCAATAACTAAGTGTTGATGTTCTAGATGCTAATGGTAATCAATAGATTCCTCATCCATTTCCTTAGTTTCCTCCCTCTTCTATATTTCTAGCTCTGGAAATATCTACACATGGTCATCTCCATTTTAGGTGATTTGGTGAGAGAAGGGACTAGGATACCAGCCACAACTTGAGCTAAGGTAGCCTACACTGTAGGGTTCATCAACACTCTAGAGGGCTCCATAGGTATGTTTTGCATGTTCTAGGAAAAAGCTTCTAGAAGAGTGTGAGTGGAAATTGTTGTTGTAGAGGCTAAGGGAGTAGTCATTAATGGGGACATGGAGGAAAATGAGAGTGGAGAAGTGGTGGTAGAAGAAGAATCCCTCACCATAATGAGTGTGGTAGGTGAGGTTGAGGAAAGGTGAACTAAGATGTCCATCGTAGGTAGAGAGGAAGCAATTAGTGCTTGCAATACTGGTGAAGGAGTGATGGTAGTAGTAGTGGTGGTGGCAACAAGAGTAGAGGTGGAAGGTGGAGAATTTGGTTGCTTAACCTCTTCTTCCTCTCCTTCATGGAGTGGATCCTCTTGGATCATGGGAATCTCAGTAAATTCTCTCAATTTCTTTGCTTTCTTTAAGGGATCACCCTCAGAGGTTTTCATCAAATATAACTTATTTTTTGGTTGGTGTTCTGCTATCTCTTTCCTCTTCTTTGACCTGGTAGTGGGAGGAGATTTTGGAATCTCTCTAGATGAAGCAATAGTGATCCCACTATTAGTTTCTCTCTCGAGTTCATCTTCAAGTTCATCATAGGTTAGAGTTGCTCCTTGGAGCTTTAGCTAAGCAATTTTACCATCAATCCATAGCTTTGTCCTATGCTCTATTGGTTTTTTTAGAATATACAGGTCATTTACCTCTTCCTTGTCCTATTCAATTAGGGGCAATGGAAGGTTGGAAATGACATCAAATCTCATATCTATGACAATTTTTTCATCCTCCATAATTTGATTCGGTACTGGAAACAATTTGACTATTTTAACAAAGTATGTCATCATGCACATGTAGTGTCTCATGCACACCTCCTCATCATCCTTGCAGTTGGCCCAAAAATCTTCAACATTGTGCAAATGGGAATAGTTTTTCCTGACTATCTTCAATTTCCCATATGGGTCCATTCTTGGTTGAGGAGTGTAGAGTTCCAAGTTATATTCAATGATCTCCTTTTTAGAATGATCTACACATTGGGATGTGGGAATTTCATACATGCCCTGGCCAATAGTGAGAGGATGGGGGATGCCTAGCTTTTGTTTTTAACTTAGGAGTTTGTGTACATGCTACAACTTCCTAGAGATTTCTAACAATATCAACCAATCATTTGGATACCAAGGTAGCTTATATCTTATATGGCCTCTTAGAGAAGCCTTTGGTCCTTATATAAGTAAACTTGGAAAACTAAATGAATAGAAACCTAAATTAGTGGATGAATGCATGGGAACTATGTGTGACCCTTCTCTCGAAGTCTAATGATGTTCCCTATAAAATCATCATTTACCCTACAGTAATCTTTTTTGAAGTTTCAATATTGGAGTTGTGGATGCATGTCATAGAATTTTAGCTCTCTTATGGGATTTGGGCTTTGTGCCACAAATATACCTCTGTATGGGATGGGGTCAACTAGTAGATAGACTAGGTAAGAGGTCATGTAAAATTGAGAGGTCCTTTTAACTACCACAAAATTCTCATGCAAGTAGTTGCTAATCATTCCTACCTAGTTGAACTTGATCTTCCCCTTGATGATCTCCTTTATAAAATAAAACATCTAGGATTGGAAGTATGCTACAATTGGGATGCCCATGAATCTACTTAGTAAGGTTACCAAACCCTGGTAATCCTCATGGAAATCACTTTTGAATAATTATTGGGGTACTTTTGTTGCACTACCCCTCTTCTCTTTCAACCAATATTGATTGATTAGCTTCTTGCATTTAAGAGGGTCAACTTTCCATGTGCTCTCAACATATTCTTTTGTGGTTTCCTCCATTGGATAAAAGGTAGGGATGTGGAAAGTTTTCCCTATAGACTTGGTAGACAATTTAGCCAACACAATACCATTGCAATCAACAATTCTTCTAGTTTTCTCTTGATATGCCTCCCTGTAGGCCATCACTAGCTTAGAAGCCACAAGAGCAGGCAGGAAACTAGCTACCTTGGCCAACCCACTTTTCCTAATTCTCTTTGCAACTTTTGTAGTGGGGTTGGCAATGACTCTCTGTGTAAATTCATCCAAATCAATCTACCCTAGGTTTGTATCTGTAATTGTATCCCACTCTGTGGTAACCTTGGAGGTGACCTCCACTCCCTAGAATTTAATTTCATTTGGTCTTTTATATTTCTTCCCTCTTGGTTTCTTGGTGGTCTTCTTCCCTTTTTCCTTCTCTATGGATGCCTCTGAAGGTCGTGTATTTGATTCCATAAATCTTACAAGCAAGGGAGAAATATGCATATTCATGTGTAAAATGAGGGGAGTGTTAGAAAAATCCTTCAAAATCAATATTAGATAAAGTAATTTAGCTTTTAAGGATCATAAAATTCATTATAAATTATCATTTTCCTTCTGTTAAGGGAAGATATGGTAATGTAGCTCAAGGGTGCAGACTTCCCTATGTTGGTAGTCGTTTTGAAGGAAGTTGTAGAAAAACAAGAAGTCACTTGTACATGTGGGTTGGATCATTTGCAATGTCTAAGAAGTTATAGCTGAAGCATTTTTTCATGTGGCTCCAAAGGTTGCGAAAGTAAGAGGTGCCTAGGTCGTTAGGGACTCCACCATTTGAAATGGCTCTAGTAATGTGGAATCCCATAGATGGAATCCTACAATGTGGGATTCATAGCCAAGGAGGGCAGTGTCGGTTCAATTTTGAAGTTCACATTGTTCAACTATATGTGGGTAGGGACTCGTGGAAGGATGTTATATGGTAGTTGTTCAAAACATCAGAGATAGGATGGTGACCCACATGCGGCAGTTTGCACCATCGAGTCTGCAAAGTTCATTGGTAGGGGTTACTTGTTTAGGTTTCACCAAAGAGCAACATGTGGGTTAGGCTCTGCATGGAGGGAGGAAGGCTTAGGTTGGTAGTTTGAAAGCAGTGAGAATGAGATGATGACTCATAGTTGGTAACTTACATTGGACTACTCGCATGTGACTTAGAATTTAATGATTTTCAATGAATTCCTAAGAGAAGTTGGCATTGAGACCCATGAACTAGAAGGTTAGAGATCATCAACCATTTAAAACGACAAACACATGGTGGCAGCAACCCACAATGGAGGGTCCAGAAGTAGCAAACTTGGTTGTTTCACTCTTCAAGGCTCAAATGGAGGTGGTCAATGCAGTTATCACAAGGTGGATGGATGGACAACCAAGACCATTTGGAATGGTGAGTGTTGGGAAACAATCCATGAATGGAAGCCTACAAAGGGTTTACACTTAATCATTTTATTCAAAGGGTCAGACGAAATCTAACAACATGGGGCCCACCTAGCAGAAGGAACTAAGGGTCTCACTGCTCAGGGATGAATGTGTAAATAATGGAAAGGAAATGAGGGAAATCTGCTTTCAATAGCCCATAGACATATTTTATTGATACATTCATGTGATGGATGGAGACCCGGTAGAGTCCACAAGCTAGAAGGTTGTAGTGAGGTAGCTGTTGAAGATGGCAAGATAGATGGGGCCATCCACATGCAACAACCTACACTCATGAACCTATAGGGGCTAAGAGAATCTCTTTCTAACTTAGGATTTTTAAGTCTAAAGGTGATAGAAAAGAGGGATCTTCCACCCGCACGAGTGTTGGATCAGCTACAGGTAACATAAACTTTCCTTAAGTGAGAAATTATGTTGATACTATTTTGAAATGGTTTAACATGTAGGATAGTAAACCATTTAATATTCCTTTACCAGTTGGCATGAAGTTTAGACATGAATTCTAAATCTGATTTTGATTATAAGGAAATGTCTGAAATACCATATGCTAGTGCAATTCATAGTTTAATGTATGCAATAGTTTGTACAAGACTAGATATAGCCCAAGTAGTGGGAGTTCTTAGTAGGTTTATGTCTAACCTTGGTAAAGAACTTTGGACTTATGTTAAGAGAATGTTTAGATATTTATGAGGGAATTTTGATTACTATTTAGTTTATCATGGTTCTAATGATATTGATATTATGCATAGATCATTGGACATATAGGGTTTTGTTGATTCAGATTGGGCAGGAGATCTGGACAGTTGGAGGTTGATAGGTGGCTATGTTTACACTTTGTTTCAAGTTGTGGTTAGTTGGATGATTAAGAGGCAGTCCATGGTTGCTTTGTCCATGACAAAAGCAAAGCACATGGCTTCCACACATACCACTAAAGAGGTAGTTTGGTTATAGAGACTTGGGAAAGGTATTGGTTTTAAATTCAAGCAAGTTATACTTGAATGCGATAGTAAAAGTGCCATTTGTTTAGCCAAAAATCCTATGTACCATGCTTGTACTGAGCATATTGATGTTTAGTATCACTTTGGGTGAGAAATGGTTGAGAGTGGAAAGGTATTAATTGAGAAAGTTGACACTTTGATTAATGTTGCAGATCATCTTATGAAACCAGTTCCTATAGATAATTTCTCATGGTGCAAGAAGACCATTGGTCTTGAGTCCTGATGCAAGAGAATCCTTGGTTCTCATAGTTAGTTGGATGATTAAGAGGCAGTCCATGGTTGCTTTGTCCATGACAAAAGCAAAGCACATGGCTGCCACACATACCACTAAAGAGGCAGTTTGGTTACAGAGACTTGGGAAAGGTATTGGTTTTAAATTCAAGCAAGTTATACTTGAATGCGATAGTCAAAGTGCCATTTGTTTAGCCAAAAATCCTATGTACCATGCTTGTACTAAGCATGTTGATGTTTAGTATCACTTTGGGTGAGAAATGGTTGAGAGTGGAAAGGTATTAATTGAGAAAGTTGACACTTTGATTAATGCTGCAGATCATCTTATGAAACCAGTTCCTATAGATAATTTCTCATGGTGCAAGAAGACCATTGGACTTGAGTCCTAATGAAAGAGCATCCTTGGTTCTTGGAAATCTTGCATCAACTAAAAATATTTTCTTTTAGTTTTATTCTTATTTTTCTCTTTGTTCAATTCAAGTTGGACGATTTGATATTTCTTTATAGTTGCTCACTAGACCTTGTGGATCTTTGTGTACATTGTGGACATGTTCATTTTCCTTATTCCAATATTTTGGCATGATTGGATCTTTTTTTGGAAAGTTATCACTTCTAAAATTTCATGGCAGTTTCTTGAACCAATACCAAAATAGTTTTCAAGCCTAACGACTAATTTGATCATTGTGGATTGTCCCAGTGACTTGTAGACCTTTACAGTGTGATTTTAAATGTTTTATGGAGTGTCCTTGACCTTATAGGTCCGTACTTCATTTTATGCACCTTTTGATAAAGTAATTCAATTTTGAGGCCGACCTATTCATACACACATTACATTTTCCTTCCTTGGTTAATGTGATGATCTTTGGCCTACACATATGTTTCCTAGATCCCGAATATAGTATAAAGCTTGTAATCAATCATGAGAATAGAGGGAGGGGAGTTGGTAGTTGCTTGAGTAGGTAAGATTGATCTGAATTATCAGAGTTCAGCTCACATATAGGATCATATTGGAATTTTGTAATATTGAAGATGATATATCAGGCCTGTGAGCCAAATCTATAAGCCCAAATGTTGCCAGCTGAATGTAACTAAGATTTCTATTAATGAGAATACTTACATTTTCATTTTCCTCAATATTCTGTATTTCTTTTGTTGTGTTACTCTCGCTGCATGATTTAGACAGTTCTCCTTGAAGACCCTCCTACCATGGCTATGTCAGATTGGTATCAGAGTGAAGTTCAATTTGTGTGAGGTCATCAAAATTTGTGGAGTCCTATATAAGATTTATTGTGGGGTGGCAGATTGAGGATCCAACCTGCAGCTGCAAAGGACTTGTGTAAAGATTCTGGGAAGAAGAAATGTTAGAGGAAATGGAGTGCATGGAAATGTAGACCTAGCTTTAATGGAGATGTTGAGAGGAATTACTACCAGATTAGATGTAGTTGAAACCACCCAAAAAAGAGGTCAACCAGTTGATGACATAAGTGATGAAGAGGAAAAAGTATAGGATGAAAGAGGAAGAGAAGAGTAACCTAGTCTAGATCAAGGAGAAGAAAGTTTCATAAGAGCCCTAACTAGAGTGAATACAAAACCACATTTCAATCTATTGGATTATAATGGTAAGTTTGATTTAGAAGAATTGATTGATTGGATAATACAGATGGAAAAGTATTTTTAATTTGAAGGTACTACTAAAGATAAGAAGGTGAAATATTCTTGTACAAAGTTGAGAAGACATGCATCCCTTTGGTGGTAACATTTGTAGATAGATAGGTAGAGAAGAGGAAAAGAGAAGATAATGTCATGGGATCAGATGATAAATAAGTTGAAGAAAAATTTTATGCCTAAAAATTATCAAATTAGTTTGTTCTGAAAGTGGAAAAATTTGAAGCAGAAAGATTGAAGTGTGATAGAGTATACTAAGGAGTTCTATAAGTTGAATATTATATCTAGAAATTTGGAGGATGAGATTGAGCAAGTAGCTAGGTATGTGAATGGTTTGAGGTCATCTATACATGATGAGATTAGTTTTATTAAGTTTCAGAGTGTGGAAGAGGCATATCAATGTGCCATAAAAGTAGAAGAGAAGTTGCGTAAAAGACATGAAGAGAGACAAAGAGGAAGAGGATAAAGATTTGAGAGAGGAAGAAATTTTACTGGAGGAAGAGGACCTTTTGCAAATAAAAATAAGGATAAGTAGGTCAATAAGAATGATAATTCATATCCTAGAGGTGATGGAAACTCTTACAGAAGAGGAGGATATGGTGGTTACCAAAATGAAGGTTATAGAAAGGATGATAAGGAGAAAAGAGTATTCAGGGGAGCTTTCTTTAAATGTGGTGGAGAAGGACATAGATATTTTGAATGTAATCAAGGAGAGATAAGTAGAAAGACAAATAATAATAGGAGAACAACCTTTGTTGAGGAGGAACATACTAGATCATCTAATAAATCAGAAGAGGGAGAAGTGTTGGTGAATAGAAGAGTATTGTGTCAGAGTGAGTTGGAAAAGGAACCATTGTAGAGAAATAATTTGTTTCAAACTAGATGCAAGGTAGCTGGTAAATGTTGCAAAGTGATTGTGGATAGTGGAAGTTCTGAGAACTTGGTTTCTCAAGATATGGTGACCAAAATTGAAGTTGTAAAGGTTGAAGCAACCGAAGCCCTATCAGATAGCTTGGATTCAAGATGATCATAAGATACTAGTAAGTGAACAATGTTTGGTGAAATTAAAGATAGGAAATTACCATGATGAAGTTTTGTGTGATATCATGCCTATTTTTATATGTCATATTTTGTTGGGAAGACCTTGGCAATATGACAAATAGGCTATTCATGATGGAAAGAAGAATATATATACTATTATTGCTAATGGGATGAAACAAATCTTGTTACCCTTGGAAGATGTTCCTACAGTTGAGGTTTTCACTAGTACTAGAGTTTGTTTGGTTGGTGGAAGGAGATTCCTTGGTGGATTGAGACATGAGAAGGTGTGTTATGCCTTAGTTCCTAAGAAGACCAAAGATTTGAATCATGTAGAAGAACAACCGAAAGAGATAAAGGAATTTATGATAGAGTATGAGGAGATCATTTCAGATAATGTACCTGATGGATTACCACCTATGAGAAGTGTTAATCGTTGAAGGGATTTGATTCCTAGAGCTAGTTTGCCTAATAAAGTAGCACATTGGATGACACTAGCAGAGAATGTAGAGTTGAATAGAAAATTGTAAGAATTTTTGAAGAAAGGTTTGATTAGAGAGAGCTTAAATCCATGTTTAGTACTTGTTGTGCTAGCACCTACAAAGGATGGAGAATGGAGGATGTGTATAGATTCTAGAGCCATAAAGAAGATCGCAGTGAAGTATATATTTTCTTTGCCCTAGATGGATGACATAATGGATTGTTTGAGTGGAGTTAAATACTTTACAAAGATAGATTTGAAGAGTGGATATCATCAGATGAGGATCAAAGAAGGAGATGAGTGGAAAAAAACATTCAAGAAAAATAAAGGGTTGTATAAGTGGTTCGTGATTCCTTTTGGATTGACAAATGCACCAAGTACTTTTGTGAAGTTGATGAATGAAGTATTGAAGAAACTCTTGGGTAAGTCTATGATTGTGTACTTGGATGACATATTGATTTTCAATAAGAGTAGAGAAGAAAATTTGTTGCATATAAGACAAGTTTTGCAGAGGTTGAGAAAGAAGTAGTTGTTGATAAACATTAAAAAGTGTAGTTTCATGAAGGAGAAATTGGCATATGTAGGATTTGCAATCTTTGTGGATGGATTGAAAATGGGTCCTGAGAAGGTAATAGCAATTGTTGAGTGGCCTACACCAGATAGCATTGGAGAGGTAAGATCATTTAATGGGTTCACTAGTTTATATCAAAAGCTCATTAGGAATTTTAGTTCTATTTGTAGTCTTATGATAGAAACAATGAGAGGAGATAGAGAGGACTTTAGATGGACATTTGGAGTAGACCAAAGTTTAAAGTTGTTGAAGTAGAAGGTGGTTGAACAACCTATGTTGGCTTTACAAGATTTTAGTAAGGTATTTCAAGTAGACTATGATGCATGTGGAAATGCAATTGGAGCAATGTTGAGTCAAGAGGGAAGACCTATAGATTATTTTAGTGAGAAGTTGAATGATGCCAGGAGGAGATATTCAGTGTATGATTAGGAATTTTATGCTATAGTTCAAGCCTTAAAGAAATGGAGACATTATTTTTTTTTCTAAGGAATTTTTGTTGTATATGGATCGTCAAGCATTACAATATTTGAATAGTCAAGGTAAGTTGAATCAGAGACACATGAGATGGGTAGAGTTCTTATTGAGCTATACTTTTATTTTGAAGCATACGAGTGGGAATTCAAATAGAGTTGTTGATGCTTTGAGTGGGAGAATGAATTTACTGATAGAGATTTGAGTGGTGGTATTAAGCTTTGATGAGTTGAAGAACTTGTATGAGGAAGACCCAGATTTTGTAGAACCTTGGAAATCTTGTAAAGAACCTATTTTGGATGATAGAAGCTAGTGGTTGGATTAATTCATTCAAGAGGATATGTTTTCCAAAGGTAATCGGTTGTGTATACCCCGAAGTTCAATGAGGGGTAACTTGGTGAAAGAGAAGCATAGTGGAGGACTGTAAGGACACTTTGGAGTTGATAAGATAGTGGCATTAGTGAGTGAGAATTACTTTTGGCCCTAGATTCATAGGGATATTAGGAGATTTGTGTAGACTTGCAGAGTTTGTCAAGTTGTGAAAGGAATCAGTTAGAATGTTGGATTGTATAAGCCTTTGACAATTTCAGAGAGACCTTGGCAGGACATCAGTATGGATTTCGTACTTGGTTTGCAGAAGACACAAAGAGCTGATGATTTTGTATTTGTGGTGGTAGATAGATTTTCTAAGATGGAATATTTCATACATTGTAGGAAGACAATAGATGTAGTACATGTAGCAAACTTTTTGTTCAAGGAAGTGTTCAGATTACATGGGTTACCTAGGAGTATTGTTTCAGATAGAGAAGTAATTTTTTTCTAGTTACCTTTGGAGGACACTTTGGAAGAAGCTGAAGATAGATTTGAAGCTTAGTTCTACATTTCATAGATAGACATATGGATAGAAAAAGGTAGTAAACAAAATTTTAGGGAATTTTCTGAGATGGTTGATCGAAGAGAAGAATGGAAGTTGGGATTTAGTCCTTGCACAAGCAGATTTTTCTTACAATAATTTAGTGAATAGGACTACACGAAAGAGACCTTTTGAGATTGTTAATGGAATTCATACTAGAGGAATATAATACTTGAGAGACATCAGTATGGAAGATAAGAGGAGTGCAAAATAAAAAGAATTTGCAGAGCATATGAAGAAAGTGCATACTCAAGTGAAACAACAATTTGAAGACATAAACCAAAAGTATAAGGAGAAAATAGTTGAAAAAAGGAGGCATAAGGAATTCAAAGTTGGAGATGAAGTTATGGTATATTTGAGGAAGGAGATATTTCTAGTTCAAACATACAAGAAGTTGAAGATGAGGAATTTTGGACCTTGTAAGATTTTGAAGAAGTTTGATTTTGGAAATGCATATGAAGTGGAGTTACTAGATGGCATGGGTATGTCACCTATATTCAACATTGCAGATCTACACTAGTACCATGAAGCAAAATTTAGAGAAGATAGTGAAGTAAGATTGGAACACTAGTTTCCTAAGCAACAATCATATGAGATTGAAGAAATTTTGGACATTAGAAATGGGAGAAAGACTCATGGAAGATAGTACAAAGAATATCTTGTAAAATGGAAAGGTAGACTAGTGGAAGATTTTTCTTGGATTTCTCAGGCTTAGGTAGACTATCTTGGTTTTCCTTAAGTGAAAAAAAAGTGATGGAATCACTTTTCAATACCCCCAGATGTCTGATGTAGGACTATCCTTGGTTCTTGGTAATCTTGCATCAACCAAAAATATTTTCTTTTAGTTTTATTCTTATTTTTTTCTTTGTTGAGTTCAAGTTGGTGGATTTGGTATTTCTTCATAGTTTATCACCAGACCCTATGGTTCTTTGTGTACATAGTGGAAATTTTCACTTTCCTTATTCCAAGATTTGGATGTGATTGGATCTTTTTCTAGCATGTTATCGCTTCCAGAATTTCATGGCAGTTTCTTGAACTAGCATTGGAATAGTTTTCATGCCTAATCGCTAATTTGATCATTGTGGATCATTCTCATGACTAGTAGACCTTTATAGTGTGATTTTGAATTTTCTATGGAGTGTCCCTAACCCTCCTTATAGGTCCACACTTCATTTTATGCACTTGTTGATAGACTAATTCAAATTTGAGGCTAACCTATTCATGTGCACATTACATTTTCCTTCCTTGGTTAATGTGATGATCTTTGGCTGATGCAAATGTTTCCTAGATCATGGATATAGTATAAATCTTGTAATCAATCATGAGAATAGAGGGATGGGATTTGGTAGTTGATTCAATAGATTAAGATTGATCAGAATTGTAAGATTTTAGCTCACATATAAGAGTATATTAAAATGTTGTAATATTGAACATGTTAGATCAGGCTAGTGAGCTGAATTTTTAAGCTTGGATTTTGGCAGTCGAATGTAACTGAGATTTCTATTAATGAGAATACTTGCATCTGCATTTTCCTCCATATTTTGTATTGATTTCTTTGTGTTACTCTTGATGCACAATTTGGATAGTTCTCCTTGAGGACCCTCCTACCATGGTTGCATCAAGTATTATACCTAATTTATAATTATTATTCCTTGTTCAGACTAATTGCAATGCATAATGTCAAGTGGGAGAATGTTGGAAATAAGATACCATTTAATTGCATTCCTAAACATTATTTATTTCATGTATCTCCTAAGTCCTTGGAAAGTGTTCCCCAACATTAAGATTAGAAAGATATTAATATTTGGTGAAATAATCATGTTAATTGACATTTGTAATTAATTCTAAATGTTAGGAGCATGTGAGGGCATTCAATATGATTTCCTAAATAATAGGGGAACATGGGGCATCCACATGGTTAGTGACACTCACCTTGAGTTCAGTTAACCATTTGGAGTAAGAGATAACACTTCTAAATGCATGTAAAGATCCTAGGAGTTAGGGTTTGATGTTTACATGCATGAAGTTTAGTTTAGTTTAGTTCAGTTCAATTTATAATTAGTTTAGTTTAGTTTAGTTCAGTTATGGTTTAGTTATTTTTAGTTATTTTCAGTTCAATGCTAGTTGACTTTAGTTAACTTGGAATGCATGACTAATGACTTGAGTTACATGATAGATAATAGGGACTACCTTTATTTAATAGGGATGACCATTCTTGCATGAATAGTTGAGAGAAATATTTCAGTCAACAAGAAATGACTTGGAGCCAACTTGGGTGCCCAAGTTGGCTTCTTGGAATTAACTCCTTTGAATGGTAAGATATTTCAAAAGGCTAAGTTAAGTGGGCCCACTCTTGGGTGTCTATTTTGAGGATGAAGCCTTGAAGATATTTACAAAATAAAGGTTAACTTATACTTCAATTTGGGATACCCAAATGGATGAAGATTTGACATTTTTCTTCATGACATAAATTTACTTGCAAGAGATAGGCATACCTTTTAGGGATAGGAGTTGAGAATTGTAATTGTAACTCTTTGGAGTTTACAAAGTTGATTAATGCCTATTTATCCCAAGCAAGTAGAAGAGAGTTCTTATTATTTTTATTACAAATTGTGAAGAAGATTTGGTGAAGGAAAAAGAAGCATTCTCAAGTAAGAATGAGAGTTATTGTAATCTACTTGAGAGATTGAATAATACATTAATTCTTTGTGGAGTTTTTTTCCCAAAAGGGTTACTCCATGGTATATGCTTGTGTAATCTTTCTAATATCCTATCTAATTCTTCAAAACTTCTATCTTCATTCTAAAAACAATAAAATGGATTAATTAGATAATCACCCACAAAGAATCTATAACAAAGGAAAGCATATTTAGATTAAAAATATTAATTTTTTACAAAGTATTATGCTAAAAAAATACCTCAATTTTCAACATTGTGCAGGTTCGATAGAATTGATGAATTCTCCTTAAATTTATCTTTGGAGGGTTAACACAGTGGTGACAAGGTGTTGCAGGCCACAGTTGATTTCCCTAGTTCAAGAATGGTGATGGGAAGGGCAAGTTCCACATGCACCTCACAGACGAATTTCAAAGGATTTTGAAATTCTAATTTATAGTTTTTGTGACTGGATGTTGTCTAACTAGTTTTGAAGGTTTCTCTATTTAAGATTTTAATAACTTTACAAATTTCAAAGAAAAACCATGAAAAGGAATCTGACAGAAGTCCTACTTGGCAAGCCTACAAGAACTCATCAAGAGGCTAAAGATTGTGAAGCTTGAACATCAAAGAGACCATGCAGGCATGGAGGTGATGGAAGTTGGAGGGCTTTGATAACTTTTTAGAAGGAATGTCAGTAAAAATGACCTGTTAGAACCTCTTATTTATATATTTTATGACATTAAATGTCCACAATAATGTTGGTATGGAGGTAGGCATGGTTGGTGGGTACAAAATTCAAAACAACCAATGGTGGGAACATTAGACTTTGTAGGGTAGGTGACACCAAGGCATTTTTATTCGGGGGTAAATGAAGGGAAATATTGGTAGGAGGTTATAAATCCCACAAAGTGGGGATATTAACTAACTCAACCAACCACTGTAGGGATGGAAAATATAGGATAAAATTCACATAAGGTGACTTGTAGGCATGAGTTTACAAAGGGAAAATGATGGTAGTTTGGAAAAGCACAAAGGAAATTTCCAAAAGGGGCCTCCAGAGTGAGGCCGAGAAGACTTGAAAGGAATTTTGAAGGTGGGTGAGGCACGAGAAATCAGCTCAAGATGGTACCTCAAGGATTCCTTTGACCCATAGGACTCAAAATAGGGGCACACAAACTAAGGTGAAGGAAGTGACCCAACAAAGCAAAGAGTTCCCCATTTCAAATGGAGTACGTGTGTGCTATAGGCACAACAATATCTTTAATCCACCTTCTTCTTTCATGGTTTTCAGAGTGGATTTTCCCCAACTAACATAATACTTGACCCAACTTGTGTATCTAGGTTTTCATCTTGCAAAGGAGTAAGTGTAAGTGAAACCCTATCTTTTTCAATCACATAGGTATTTTTCTACCCATCATGCTTAACTTTTTTTCCATACTTCCAGGGTCTTCCTAACAACAAATGGAAAGCTTAATGTATAAGCCAAAATTACAAAGTTGATGATGCAACATTTAAAAAGCTTAGCAACTCTTAACAAAACCAACCCCATGAAAAAGACATGACCCATGGTTTAAATTAGACCTTATTACAAATAGTAGTTGAAACTGAAATCCAACATTGGACCTATTTACAAAATGTAGACTAGGTTCCCTTGCCGCGACTTCTTGATTGGTCACAACTTCTAGTATATTTAATAGTCTTTATGTAATGTTGGCCAATAATATCCTATTGTCAAAATCTTGAAAGTTGTCCTTTTGGCTACAAAATTTCCACCACAAGGTTCATCATGGCATGCTTTCATTATCTCAAACACTTCATCCTCCCGAATACACCTTCTCATAATATTATCTGGACCAGTGTAAAATAAACATCTAGAAATCCATGAATACGAGAAGCACTTATGAACCAACTGCCTTTTCTCTCTTGGAGAAAAGTAGCTTGGGATCTATCCTGACACTAAATAGTTTGTTATGTCAGCATACCATGGTGTGTGCACATTTAGAGAAAATAAATGCTCATCAAGAAAGGAATCATCAACAACTCCCTTTGATGATTGAGTAGGAAATCTAGACAAGAAATCAACAACCACATTAGCCCTTCCTTCTCAGCAATTGTTGCATGTCAGTTCCTACAACAATAATAGCCACATAAAGATATCATCTACACTAGTTTATTCATTAGGTACCTAATAGTTGTATGATCTTTATGTATGAACACCTAATAACCAGTTATATAATGTTTGAGCTTGTTAATAACATAGACAACTGTAAGAATTTATTTTTCTATGACTATATAGTTCAATTATGCTCCTTGGAGGTTCTTGTTGATGTAATAGATTGCATACTCCTTAGTTCCTTCCTTCTACCCTAAGACTGCTCCAATGGAAAAGTCAGATGCATTAGTATGAATACAAAATGGCAATGTCCAATTTGGCTCTCTGAGGATTGGTGCATGTGTTAAAACCACCTTTAGTTTTTCAAATGAATTTTGACAACCCTTAGTCCAATCAAATTCATAATCCTTTGTTAACAAAGTGAACAAAGGTGAAACATTCTTATTGAAATCTTGTATAAATCATCTATAGTAACCTGCATGTCCCAAGAAGCTTCTAACATCTTTTTGTTTTTGTGGTACATGTAGATTAGATATAATCTCAATTTTCTTTGGA